>JAMWET010001300.1:0-162500 GCA_024036415.1 Prochilodus magdalenae
CTCAGTGATGTACCCTCTCCACCATGGACTATACGCTGTCAGGAACCTTTCTCATGAAAATCCGCTCACTATATCAGAACTGGATCTGACTGGGACAAACGGCACTGCTGGGCCCTAATAGAGCATAAAGCCTACTTGCTAAGGTGGTTAAAGCTTGGTGAGGTTGCTTCTAGTGGGAAGCTGCATCCTTTGCTAAGCTAACTCCAACCATAATCTTTAAGTCATCTCAACCCTGTTTATGTGATTTGTGGACAATGTACTACATATTGCTATCTATAAACCAACCAAAAGTGCAGACAACAGCTTTAGCTGTCTGTGTGTTACAGGGGGGAGTTCGCTGTACATCCTCTTAGCTCTACAATGCCAACCTCAATATCAATACACGGGATTTATATTGGTGAAGGTATTCAAGAGAACATGGTGATTTTGAATATGGGATGAAGCTTGGGCTAGACTAGTCTAGTCCTCAAGTGAAATAATCAGCTGGCTGCCCGAAACTTTGTATTGCAAAATTGAGGACATGCGTAACATGACTGGTGGGATCCTACTAGCATTCTAAGGTACTTTTGTCCACTCTTATGTTGTGTGTTTTATTTCCGAATCTTTATGCATATATACCTGGAACATGAATACAACCCTATATTCAATAAATTTTTGCCAAAATTTCCACTGTTCACATCCCAGTGTTGCCAGGTAATCTACACATTACCCCTACAATGTTTCCTGTCTTATAGCCTTTGTTTTTAGCACACAATGAAGAAGTCTTGTTTGGAGATTAACTCAGGCTTCCATTGTCCGCTTTGTTTATCCTCATAGCTGCTACTCAGACTGCAGACGTTTTCTGCTCACGTACGTATATGTGATTTAAAAAAAGTCATCTCTTACAGCTGTGTTAATGTGCTCAAGATCTGTCTATGACACCTCTTAATAGACCTGTTTACACCTTGCATAACATGGTTTTGGCAATCTGATCACATTCTGATCATATTACCTAGATCAAACACTCTGGAGGCATTATGTCTGGATCATGTTCAATTCAAAAGGTCAAATATGGATCTGACTTTTGGGCCTTTAACACAATAAAATTGCGTTTTATATTTATCTGTATGCATTTACAAAGAGCATAATGTAGGTCTGCTGAAAGTTTCACTATGAAGTAAGACCGAGGAAACAATGAAACTAAAGATCAAAAGGAAATATGAGAGGCTGGAGTTATAACCCAAGTCCAGAGCCCTTTCTGCAGTCCCTTGGCTGCTGAAAGCACCATTTCATATTGTATCAGAGAAAAAAGTTTTATTCAGATATACATCCCGACATGTTAATAATGGCATGTTTGTAGAAGTGGTCTGACATGATCCTAGTGTAATCTGATCACGACACCCTGTCCTGGCAGGTATTTACACCTGGTTTTTTTCATGCATTCCAAAGTGAAGTGTAAACATTTTTAAAACAGGCATGTCACTCAATTTAGAATAGCATGCACTTTGTGTGATGCTAAACTGATGAAATTCTGAAATTCTGAATAATTTATTAAATTCTATTCCATTTAATAACCTTTTATTAGGGTCAGAAAAAATATTATTGCAGACGTCCTAGAAGAAGTCCTGTCTTATCTTTTTACAGCGCTGGAGAAAAAACGACAAACGCTGGACATGGTTAAAGCAGTTTTAAGGTAGTTGCTGAAGTTGTACAGGCAGGTGCTCGTTGACACTTTTAACACAGAGTTAGGGTAGGTAATTTGCCCACTTTCTTAAATAAGGGGCATTTTGGACCAGAAACTATATTTTAATATGCTATTTTTTCATGTCCATGTAAATACTGTATTACACGCTTTTTTGCATCCCCTCCGTGGGTCATGTTACTATTTGTATTACACTTAATATCTAAAATATTCTCTCATGGGCTGAATTACAGCTCACTATACAGTGTACCACCCTATTCAATCAGTTTTAGGATTGGACTGACACATCGGTGAGTGAGGAGCTCTTCTCTGGGCTCAACGAGGCCTATTCAAGGTCAAGAAATATATTGAGGGAGTTATAGGTGAGTGAATGCATGATTCACACCTCACGATCCTATATGGATCATTTTTAACGTGCAACTGGTTTTAAAAGTCCAGTAGACTTTTAACTTTGGACTAGCTTTTTACTGTAAGTCTGATATCCGGTAACTATATGCCGTAATGACACACTCTTTATTAAAAAAAAATAGTTGCACCCAAAAGGAATCAATCATCAAAAATGAAACTTTGTGGGTAGGTTTGACATCATGAGACATACCCATAATGTAAGTTTCACCAATGGACTAAAAAAAGTGTTTTAATATAAAAAAAACTTTTTAATTAATTAAAATATTTCAGCTTTACTAGAAATAAATATAATATACCTAAAAAAGCAGTGGAAACTAAACATTAAGTTGAAATTTAGTAGAAATTTTGTTTATTCCTCCAATAGAAAGCCCACTACACATTAAAAAGGTGGATCTTCAGGAGAGGGTTTTTTTAAGGGAATAGACCGGTGTATTCTAAATACAACCATGAACACTTAGAAACACCTTTGCAGCGTTTAAATAGTTTTATTTATCGTAAACTGGTTCATCAGTGTGTTTGTATAGTTTTAAAAGGGGTTCTACATGCCACCAAAAATGGTTCCCGTTTTGTTGCTATATAGAACCATCTACAGCTCCATCAGTCTAAACATCTCTTTCACAATGCAAAGAACCACTGAATCATGCAAACACTGAGGGGGGGTTGTCTTTTGCTAAAGGACCCCTTGAAGAAACCCCCCTTTTTGTTTTTAAAGTGTGTGGTAAAATGATGAGGGCTGTATACCTTTAGCCCATTACTCTCCGTCCGGTTATGTGTTTTTTCTTATCTAAATCCATCTGAGGTCTGATTATAATAAATTGTTTTATAATATTTCATCATATACGTAAACATATTAAATGCATATTATTTACTATTAATTAAACTTTTTAGAAGATTAGAGAGAATCAGATTTATTTATTACAGTATGGTGTTACAGTATAGAGAGGCAACCTGCCACATCATTATTTTCACTAATGAGACAGTTAGAAGGTCTTTTTGCTCACGGATGGGGGGAACAGAGTCAGCTTTGCAGGTTTGTCATCATTAAGTGCCTTACACACCGTCTCCTCTGAAGAGAGTTGTGTAATGAAGAACAGTTGATTGTATGCTCCACTATAATACAAGAAATGAGTAAGGCAGTATATATCAATCAATCTTGTATGTCTAATTTTTCGCAACGTTTCTTATTCTTATTTAATTTTTTTCAGTGCTATCTGGAACAACATAAATGTATGATGAGGAGTACAGCTCAACAATCTCTGTTCTGGACAGTGCTTCAGCGTGTCGTTCCACGTAAAACTAGATGACAGTATGTGGGAGGAGTGGGCTAAGTGGGTTCTTCACAGATGATGTGAGGTCGCAGCAGTAGTTGAGAGTTTGGTGACTTTTCCTGCACAAAGTGTGCGACATATCTATCTGCAGTTTGAAGTGCTCCTGGGCCAAGACCTTCTACCTAAGCTTGACACATCTGATAAGGACTCGAATAGAGCAGTGCCTGGAGGGAGAATGGTGAACAAATGTGCAGCGGAAACTGTCAGAAGTTTGAGGACATTCTGACCTTGTAGTTGCGTGTGGGGACTTTTCAACTAAGCTACTTTTTAATGCCCATCACTAATAAGTGTTTTTGTGTTCATAACAAAACACAAAACAAAAAAATGTTTATATATTTTGTCCCTAAAGCAGAATGGCTATTGTATATTTTGCATATTATTGCTGTGTCTTGCATATTATCTATTTATTTATAGTTTAATATTATTCAAATTGCCGTTATAAATATTGTTTTTCCACTTATCTAATTTATTGTAAAATTTTTTACTACCGTTGTTGGACTTGTTGTATTTACAAATCATATACAATTTTACATTAAATGTTTTGCATTTCATAACTGTTGAAGGAATACTTTTATAAAATCGCAGTATTGTCCAGTAAGTTAATAAAAGTGCAAACCAGGAGCATCAGAAGTTTATAATTATAACGCAGAGTGAATAGTGTAAAGTGTGAGAGGCAGATGAGGCCCCCTCAAGCACTAGACAAGGAGAAGCTTCATGATAGGTAACTGTCCAACAGGAAGGCAGTGGCAACCCAGCCAAGGCAGGTGAAGCAAAAGCCTCAGACCGCAACAGGATGGCAAGCAAGTTCTGTAGCAGAGCACACGGATTGGGCAGTAGCTCAGCTCCAGCAAAGACGAACAATTAGCTCATGGAGACAGAAGGCCTGAGAGCACTATGTGGTGTTAACAGTTAGCAGGGGAAACTAATTACCAAGGCTCAAGATGAGTAAGCAGGTAGTGTTTTAAAGCCTAGGACTTTAAGATTGGGGCTCGTGTCTGAGTCTCCGAACACTAACTGTAAGGGTTATTTTCAAAGCAGCGGGGTGATCTAGTTGTTTTGAAAGCAATTCAAGCGAGTTGGAAGAGGTTGAGACTAGTTGGCATCGTAGAGCTCATGTAAACTGCAAATTACGAAATTTCAGTAGTAACTTCCTAACTAAGGCTCCCCTCCCCATTAATTCTGTTTTAAAAAAAAAAAAAAAAAAAAAAATTAGGCAGTGGAAACAAAACATTATTTAAGTTGACATTAAGGGGTTAGAGTTTATTCATCCAATAGAAAGCCCTACTACATACCACTGAAAGTGGATCTTTTTGGGTTCTTTAGTAAAGAAAAGGTTCTAAAATACAACCATTGGAGAATGTGTTTGTATATTTTTGATAATATTCGTCCAAGGCCAGATCGAACTAATTGTGACACCAAAGGGCTTTTGACAGATGTAAGCCGGTGTTACTGAGAGACACTATTTTTAGATTTAATTGATAATGCAAACAGCTTGTTTCTTGGAGTTTTGGAACGCAGAAGAAGAACTTCAGGATGAAATTACTTGGTGACATTCCAGTCCATCTTTTTATATCTTCTCTACACTGTCCCCAAATCTTACTAAGTTGTATTGTGTTATCTGGTTTGGCTGAAATGCTACAATTTGTGTGTCGTCTGCATAACAATGAAAAGCAGTAGCATATATAATAGGGTCCTAAAGCCACCTTTTTCCTGTAACCCCTAACAAGGGTTTCAAGGGTTTCTAGGCTAATCCAGCAGAACAGGGTGGTCTTTTTATGTCGAATGCTGCATGAAGATCAGGCAAAACCAGTAAGGATAACGTTTTTTCTTTTGTCCCAGCTGATACTAAAGATAATTTACAATATTCACTAGGCGCTATGCGGCTATGATGACGCCTATAATCCAGACTGGCCACTGGTTCCCTGTATTTGCATTCCTGTGGCAGGAAAGAAACTTAGTTGTTGTAGCTACAAGCTTCCTCTATATAGTTTGATATTTAACGAAATAAATTTGAGATCTTAGCCTATAGTTTAATAGCTCGAGGCTCAAGGACTGGGTTTCCTAATTAAAGGATTGATTACTGCCATCATTTTTGGGTTGTAGCCCATGGCTAAGGGATTAGTTTATTATAGACAGAAGAAGGTCGGGTTATATCTGGCAGCACTGGGGGGGGGGGGGCTTTTTCAGTAAGCATGGTAGGAACTGGTATCTAGTATGCAGGTAGTTTCTGTTATAATTTCACTCTCAGAACTAAATGGAGTAATTAGACCGATTGTAGACAGGGGCCTGCCTACAATCTTCTGAAGAAGAATTTTTTTGGTTCTGGATTTATGATTTATTTTATTTTTCAAATAATGTAAAAAACTGAAAAGTCATCAGAAAATGTATATATGATGTTTTGTTCCAGCAGTGTTATGTAATGCTAGTTGTAATGCAATTTTTAAAAAATATTTTTGTGATATTTGTGATATCTGTAACTGCCCATATTGACCCTCAGACCAAACTTGGCTCCTGAGGATGTTTAATATGGCTTGAAAGTAAACACACCCTCTTGTGTTTTTCATTACTTCTTTACTTTATTCATATTATTTGTATTTATTTAAGTTTATTTTATTGTTTATTTTATTTATTAAGTTGAATTAATTTAATAAACAACAGCAAGAATACTATATTTATTTGTATATAGAATATAATATAATATAATATAATATAATATAATATAATATAATATAATATAATAGTGTGAATAACAGAAGCAGCCGAAAGAGGAGGAGGAGGCGCGAAAACATCAGGGCGCGCACTATTCTACGTCATCAGTGTGCGTCCACGGTTTTACACCTTAAACTTGCAGCGGAAAACTTTTGTGTGTTTATTTTTGGTAAACCTCGGAGCTGCTGCTGGTTTACATTACAAAGACTACATAACACTCCCGAGTCTTCGGTGTCGCTGTTTAAGAGGCGTTTGCCGGGTGCTGTTGGTTCTGCACGAGTGTGTATAAGAGCTGACAGGTTTGAGTTTCGCGCTTTCGGCCCGACAAACAGGTAAGCTAAAGTCGTGTTTTAAGTATGATTCTCCAATAAGTCACCACAGTTCTACACGGTTAGTGTTTTCTCTGCTCCAATACAACGAATTCACCTCAAAAGGGTCTTGTTGATTAGGTGAGCTCTATCTGAGCCACTGGTTTTATCCGAGTGCCGGAGTAGCTGCAGGTTTTCATTCCAGCGAAGCAGAAGTAGCTTTAATAATGTCCTCTTACCTGAGGTGTTCTTTCTTCTGCTGGGTTGGAATGAACATATGCATACGTCCAGAGGTGTCCAGGCACCACTGCTAATCAGTGAATTCAGCTACTTGAAGTTGCAGCTGCAGTACAGATATTGCCACTCTACAGTAGGGGGTTTAGCTCCAGTCCTGGTGACACAGTCTTACACAGTTGCAGCAATTCCCTGACTCAAAACACCCGATCTAGCTCATCAGGTATTTATCAAGCTCTCCATGAATTGGATTAGTGATGTTGAGGTGGAACTTAGCTGGGACCTTGCAGGGCTGAGAGTCCCCAAGGCTGGAACAGCTACACATGACAGAGGGGTCTGGATTTAATGTGTTCTGGTTCAATGGTGTGCTGGACTTCCATCAAATAATCCTAATCATCCAACATGTTAACTGACTCACTGATGCTTTGTGGTTGAATTCAGTCAAATCATCACAGCAAAGTTCCAACATCTAGTGTAAGGCCTGCTGCAGCAAAGGGAGGAACAAACTCATTGATGCTCCTAATTTGATAAACTTTGGATGATCAGATTTTTACCTTGTGTATCCTGTGTCTGCTCCAAATTACAGATATGACAGACAGCGAACATATGTCAACAGCGGGTGACATGTCCACCAAGGAGCTGATTGAGAAAAAGCAAGAGAATGAGAAAAAGAAAAGGTCACGAGTGAAGCAGTTGCTGGCAGATGTGAAGAAACAAGTGGAATTCTGGTTTAGTGATGTGAACCTCCACAAGGACAGATATTTGAAAACAGTCATTACACAGTCAAGAGACGGATGTATGTAAAGACTTTATTTATCACTGTCTTTATTTAATCCTGTTCCTTTAAGCCAGTAGCAATGTATTAAAATCAGCGTCTGTCTAATGCCCTTATCTTTTATTTAAAGAGTTACAGAATCGGATAGCCTAAGCTTTAAGAGATGCAGTAGTAATGTGCATTTTGCTCTTGCTTTGTAGATGTTGACATATCTGTCCTAACAACTTTCAATCGAATGAAAAAGTTGACCACGGATGTTAAACTGATAGCCAGGGCCCTCAAGAATTCAGAAGTGGTAGAGGTAAGATGTAGTTGTGTTCTTTAACATTCATTTTGTTAAAGGGTTGTTAGTATGTGTGCTGGCTGTAATAATATTCAATATTGTGCTTTTGGAAGGTAAATCTTGAAGGAACTCAAGTAAGGCGAAAAAATCCACTTGGGTCCGAGAGTCCAAAAGATGTGGACAGCCGCACAGTATATGTGGTAAATATATCTGCACGATATTTCATTATTTCTTAATATTGTTTTGTAGACTTGTACAATTGATTGTGTTTGTTTCTTCTTCTTCAGGAACTCCTACCGTACTACGTGAACCATGCTTGGATAGAACGAGTGTTTAACAAGTGTGGTAATGTAGTCTACGTTAGTGTGCCCAGGTACAGAGAGACAGGGCATGCAAAGGGCTTTGCCTTTGTGGAGTTTGAAACGGAAGAACAAGCTCAGAAAGCAATTGAGGTACCTGATTCTACCTAAAATAGTTTCACATCATTAAATGATTTGATTATTACATATATTTAAATGTTTGTATTGCATATAACAGCATGGGCAACTGTTAGGAGTCCTTAAACTATGTTGATCCAATACACACAGAAGAATACCTTTTCTGGCTTTATTGTGACATTAATAAACTAAAGTACTTTAGATGTTGGAGATAAATAGAATACCTTTTGAATCACAAATGTGAACAACACATTTTTATTGTGCCCAGATAATCTTCTTGAAATGGCCACTTGCCTGAGCTCTGCTGTTTAAGTTTAAAGAACCTCCATATTGCTGTGGTCAAAGCAAAACTTAATTCTTAAAAAAAAAACTTAATTGAAAAACAATTATCTTACTTTTAATGCAAGTAAATAAACATTTTTTTTGTTTGTTTACCAGTAATTGTGGACCATTTCTTTTGGTCGGTTTATCATGAAATGTGCACACAATGTAAGGGACAACATGCATTTCCAAATTAAGTCAGAATACTGGGAAATAAAGTGAGATATAAAGCTTCTATTGCATTTGCAGATTTGTTCCTGAAACTCAATGTGCAAGCCAAGATCTGCTTAAGATCTTTGTTTTTAAACCTGTGCACATGTACAGCAGCAGCCAGACAAGACCTGGTCAGAATAGACACTAGTAGTTAGCGTTAGAGTAGTTTTGCCATGGTGGTAGTAGTAGTAGTGTTTAACAGAGTAGCACTGGTGCCCATGGCTATACTAAGCAAGCAGAATGTGATTCTTGCCTTCTTATCTTTTATTTGACTTTTCCTTTGACTCATACATACCTAGAGGGTTTGCTTTTTTGCTTTCATTAACACAGTGAATGTCTACTATGTCATAGATGCTAAATAATCCTCCGGAGGATGTGCCAAGGAAAGCAGGCATTTTCCCCAAGACGCATAAGGGAAAACCAATCCCTTTCCACATAGTTCAGGAGTCCACACAAGGTACCTTCCCATACAGAACGCAGTCTGTTTGCCTTTATTAACACATACTTGTTTTTCTTAAACTGCTTGTTTAACTAGCTGTAAAGAACACATTATACTCCGGTGCATGCAGGATGTGTAGTTTGTGTACATGAGCCATGACATGGTGAAAGGTGTCATGCAGGTCCTGGTTTTCTGACTTGTGTTCTTCATTTAATGAGTCAAATATAAAATACATGTTTTGGCTGTCAATTTTGTATCATAATTTGCATGGATGGTGCGGCTAGAAACAAATTTAACAACCCAAAAAAAAGGGTAGCCTTGTGCTCTTCCTTGTGCTCTTCCTTGAGCTCGTCCACGTTGGTTCAAGTGCCTAGGTTGTTGCTGTCATTGTAACCTTTGTCGTTTATTAATCTTTCAGATTGTTAGTGTCCTTTTTTCATATTTACATATGGAAGTTGCTGTAGATAGAGCTGCCAGATAAATGTAGAGCTATGGTTACGCTGTAGTTATAAAACTCATCTTTTTTTTCTCTCTCAGTGATGACACAGATTAATTTTTTCTTACACTATGAATTTGATAGTTCTCATATAGCTTTGGGCCCCTAGCATATGTTTTACTGAATATGTTACATGCCTGATAATGTGACCTCATTCGGTTTGGTTATTATGCAACGTTTAGTGATATACCTGAAATGTCATCGTAATTTGGCATGCACAGAAACTTTTTTGTCGATATGATGAGAATGTGTTTATGATTATGCTTGATTTACTAGGGCTGGGTGGTCTGTCAAGTTTTAAGGTTTATCTTGCTAAATATTTTCAGACAGGATATGGAATGAGAATACCATTTATATCAATATAGTTCAATGGTGCGTTAAAATACATAACCAGTTACTTTCATAAGGCCGTGTCAGTCCATATTTCCTCCCTGATACTCTCTGTGCAGTGTTCTTTTGTCCATAACCGTCATATTTGGTCATATTATCGGACCACCTTTATCAGCAGTTAGAAGATTTATTTTTTGCTTTTTCCCCTCCCTTCTTGGTGGTGATCATGATGTAAATGGTGTAAATTGTTGCTGAGCATCGTTATTGTGCAAAAACTGAATATTACTTCTGTAAAATACACATAGTTTAAAGACAGATCTGATGAGTAACACAACATCAGTTCACCTTCATTTAGTGCCCATTATTTTTCCTAAGATGTAGAAGAGGACGGAAAGAAAAAGAAGAAGAAGAAAAAGAAGGTCCGCAGTGAAGTGAAAGATGATTCTGTTGAAGAAATGGCAACTGAGAATGTGAATGATAAAATGCATGCTGCTGAGGGTGAAGGTTCCTGTAAGAAAAGGAAACAGTCTTCAGAGGGCACTGAGACTGAGTGTGCCTCTGATAAGAATTCGGCCAAGAAGGCGGAAAAGAAAAGACGACGGTCACACAGCTCTGAAGTGACTGAGATAGAAGGCCAAGGAGGGGTGCCAGCCAAAATGAGAAAAATGGATGAGGAGCCTGGTGATGTGGAGGGTAGGAATCTCTTTTTTTGATGTTTGATGTTTTTGTTGATTATTAAATGCATTTTTTGGGGTTCTCATTTAAATGACTGATAACCTCAGCATAGTTAATCTAAGACTGTGACTCATTATTCAGTATATCATCCTGTCTACCCCTTAATCTAATTCTTGTGGCAGTGGCGACAGCATTGTGTTTTAATGGTTATAAAAGCTATACTTTCTGCATATTTAGGTAGTAAGCTTTTCTCAAGTTTCACATGGTTGGCTGTTAGTCCTAAACATGACAATATCACACAATAATCACAATTTAAGTAGGGAATCCTATATTAATCAAAGTTTCATTATCTAAATCTGGATCATTAGTTTGCCACTGGTGGACAGTTTTTGTGAAAGTAAAAATTAAGCCCCATTCATGCAGCAGCTTATTAGCTTTACCCCAAGAGGTCCAGTAATATACTAGGGTTAGTACCAGTGACTAAGTTTGACTGGACGATTCATGTGGGTTAGGGGATCTCTAATTTGCCCTAAGTATCCCAAATAGCCCGGATCGGAACATCAGACATTTACATCAGCACTATGTGACCGGAGCCACACTTCATAACAATAACACTATGTGCAGCTAACTGACTTGCAGACCAGCATTAGGCTAGGGAAAGTGGGCTCATTTAATTTACCAAATGCCATCCAACGAGTCTTGAGTGGTACTTTCGAATTATAGCAATTATTACTGAGCAGATTGCAAAGTTGTACCTGAGTGAAATCACAGAGGTCCCCAGTCACTCACATTACACCATGTGCCCAGACGATACTAATCCAACTCGAATAGGGCTTTAGTCTGTGGACCTGCCTTGTTGGACTAAATTAGCATTGACTCATTTGTGTTTTAATTGCAAACCAAAACAAAAAGAAATCTCACAGGGCATATCCTAATGACTTTAAAACAGTTAGTGCTCGCATGTACCCAAAGGATTTAAAATATTTTGTTCATCATTATTTCAGAGATATCGTTGGAGAACAAAGAGAAACAGGAGGAGGATGATAAAAAAGATGAGAAGGATGACTCTTTGCTGAAGGCCAAGAGGAAGAGAAAGAAGAAACATAAGGAGAGACTGAAGATTGAAGAAGAGGTTATTCCTCTCAGAGTGTTCTCAAAGTAAGAACCACTGGAAACACATTACTGCAGTCAAGTTACATGTATTGGTCATTTTAGAATAGTTATTGTGTATTTGCTGATTAACACTTTTGAAAAAATAAATCATTAAATGTGGACTGTTAACATGTTACATTTTGCAGATAAACTGCCATATTTAAGTGGGTTCACATATTCATTTCATGTAGAAAATCAACAAAACAAAATTATTATTTTTTCCCCTATGACTGTATATGAACGATATAGTGAGTGTTAGTCTAGACACTAAGCTTTGTGGTTTTATGTCTCTTAACTTCTAAACTTGGATGTAAATGATCCAGTACGTATAATCTACCAATTCTTTCATTGGTATTTAATAGCACTAGTATTGATATTTATTATTGCTTTATTTATGTAAGGTGACATACCTAAAGTAAAGAGAGTTGTATTGGTGTTTACAATTGATGTGTTGCTTTCCCTTTTAAATTCCTTTACTGCAAAGAACAGAGATTTTAAACAGTCCTCTCTTCTCATAGCCAAGTGACTGTATCTAAAGTACACGTCGCAACCATGCTGCCTTATGTTAAAGTACTTTGTTCAGGCTGGTTTGTGTTTGTTTGTTAACTAAGGAAAGAATGGTTGGACATGAAGCAGGAGTATTTAACTCTGCAGAAGCGCTGCATGGGAGTTCTAAAGAAGAACATAAATGATATCCATCAGAAGCCTATGGAATGTGACCGACCAACTACTGAAAGCAACGAGAAAGCTGGTGAGTGCAGCACAGATAAATGACACTTGTTTAATTAGGAAATTGGCTTTTCTATTGTAATAGCAGTACCATATTTAAGCTGCCATTTTAATAAAGGTGCTATTAACCATGTACTTCCTTTTCTTTTTTTCAGAGGAAGAAAGTAAACCTAAAACTGGCCCACAGTTTGAGAGTGGAGTCATTGTGAAAATCACCCACAGTCAGCCTTTGCCAAGCAAGAAATCTGTTAAAGTATGAAATCTGTTTTGGGCACATTGTATTGACTGATGTTGTAAACATTTTGTTGTTAAAGATGCATCACTTTCAGTAAATCCAGTTTTCTTCCAATTGTAGAACACCCTGTCTGAAATATCTGCGGTGAAGTATGTGGATATCCTGGACGGGGATGCTGAGGGTTACATCCGCTTTAATACACCTGAAGATGCAAAAGCAATTATTGCAGCTCGCACTGACCTTCAGAAAAAACACAGCTGGAACCTGGAGATTCTGACTGGTTAGGATAGATGTTTCAGTTTCTCATGTGAAATGATAATCACATTTGAATAAACACAGTTCACATTTGATTCTTTTTTTGATTATTGCAAAAGATTAAACAAAAGGGCAACATGACCAAGCAGAAGTTGAACATGAGGGCCTTTTAAAGCCAGGTGTTCTGTGTAACAGTGCAATATGCCACTGTTCTCCGTTCTTCCTTTGTAAAATGTTAATACGATAATATTTCTTTAAAGGTGACCACGAGCAAAGATATTGGCAGAAGATATTGGTGGATCGACAGGCAAAGCTCAATCGGCCTAGGGACAAAAAACGAGGCACAGAAAAGGTAAGCAAATCTTTTGACCCCAGATGTCAAACTCAGCTCTGCAGTTCAGTGCTCTACCTTATTAAGCAAACATCATTTAACTCTATAGCAAGACCTTCTTCGGTTGAAACTGGAGTGTTGGACACACATCTCTGCAGAGCTGTAAAGCATTGCGAGTCACTATGGGTCTTGAAGGTTCTTGGGGTTTTAGAAAACAGAGTGTGCATTTCCTGTTAATTGCCTACATCCTTAGCTGCCTACATTCTTATATTTGCACAATTATTTCAAATTCTTCAGTATTAAATTCATCAATATAACTTTTGCCATTCTTTTTTTTTTTTTTTTTTTTTTCCCCGTAGCTAATTTCTAAAGCTGAGAAAATCATCATCGCACGGACAAAAGAGGCAAATAAGCACATCTACTTTGATGAGTAATGGAGTGAGCTCTTTTTTTGTTTTTGTTTGGTTATTGCATTGTTTTTATTTGGAGTTAATGATTTTTTTTTTTTTTCCAATTTTTAAAATTCAGATTTTAATTTTAAAATGGAAAAGGATGTCCACGACAAACTGCCCTCAACTTTTTTTTTTTTTTAAGTATTTAGCATTTTCCTAAACATGTTTAAGATCTACTTGAAGTCTAAAATTAATTGTTGGTGTATAAATATGCGGGTTCTAATTTGACAGTGTGCTGTATATTCTTTTTGTTCTGTTTTCCATTAAATTCTTTTTCCCTTTTGGTAAGCATGAATGACTATGTTTAGAGTACTACAAAAGCTTTCCAAATGTAAGGCATACGTGAAATGGTGAAAACATTTTTTGTTTTTTAATAAATTATTATTTTTATAATCCTGGCATTTGTAAAGTAATAGTTTACAACAAGAAAGGGAAAGTTTGTGAACAAAGTTGTCCTGGAAAAGTCTGATAATTCAGTTGAAAAGTTAAGGTTTAAAAGCTGTAGTACCTTAAATTAACTGCCACCTTAAAATCCATTGCCACCATAAACTCGCTGCCACCTTAAATGCACTGATATTTTAACATTTCAACAGCACTGCTTATTTAAAATTATTTCCACCTTAAATACACCGATACCTTAACTTTTCTGTTTCCTTAAGTTCAATACTACCTTTAAATTTAATGCTTCTGTAAAACCAGTTCCACCTTAAATCTCGTGGTTTTGCTGTTATCTCTGTGCATTAAAGTGTATGGGTGTGAGTCTGTGTGTACCGCGTATGAGTGTCTATGTGAAAGAGACCCATTGTGACATTCCTTGTGTCTCCACATGCCTTGTGATACCTACCACTGATTCCCATTCACCATAAAAAAGCACTTTTGGAAGCAGATTGTACAGAACCCGTATGTCGGAGCATTCCGAGCCTAAAATGCTGATACCATTGAACACAAGATGTTATGCGCAATCAAATCTCTTTTTATTCAAAGCTCAGTGTATAAAGATAAATAAGGAGAGTTGAAGAGAAGCTGTAGTCTAATGTGCTCTCCTGTCTTTAGCCCTGCCTAGACAGATCTTTCGCTTCTGGGAAGACATTAAACCTTTTGCTGGACATCCCTTGAGCTAAAGAAGCATCTGTCACTGCGGTGCGATATAGCCTGTGTCCTGCTGCATCACAGGTGTACTCGAAGCCTGGTGGCTCTGCAAAACTGGCAGGGCATAGTTCCAATGGCTTCCCTGTGTAGCTGGTTGTTGAGTTCTTCATCACTGGTTCAGGCCTTGATGTACTCCAGAAAGGCATGCAGGTGTTGGATTTGCGTCTGTATCGGGAACTGATCTGATATACTGTGTCCCATTCCTTGTAGTCCTCCTTCATGACTGATTTTCCCTGGAATGGTTCCTTTTCCTTTTCCCAGGCTATGATAGGCGGCCGAGCACGTTGAACTGGGTGATACTGGTGCGCCACGTAATCTGCATGTGTAGTAGAAAGGAAGGTCATGTCACCTAATGGGGGGTTGTAATTCTCTCTTTTGTGGGACTGTTTTGGTTGCCGGGACCAGGGCTTGTACTGGTCACAGAACTCTGTGGTTGCCTGAAAGGAGGCACAGCTACTCTTCCAAGCCTGTTTTGGCTTCACAGGCTTAGGTACCTCTGTGGGGAGGCCCTTGTAATCCTGTTTGTGAGTGGATGTTCCATCAAAAGAGGCACTAGGTGGCCTATACTTCTCCTTCTTTCTAGGTTGCTTTGATTGTACAGGGTGAGAAACATAGTGGAGTTTGTAGTTGGTAGTTCCATCGAATGGCAACGTCTCCTTAATCTGTGGAGTTGGTCTGAAGTTCTTTCTGGGTGAGGTGTAAGTCTTGGGACAAAAGTCATCTTTGAAAGCTGTGGTGGTCACAAACTTGTCTTGACTCACCACCAGGTTATCCTTGGTTTTGAAAGGCTGGCGTCTCTCTTGATGCCATGGCTTAAATTCCTCTGTGATTAAAAGGAACAGATGATACATTACAGAGTATAGTGCAACATCATATGTCTCAAATAAGGATCTTTTAAAAAGTAAACTGAAATGAAATATACTAGAACTAAAAATGTATCTGCTACAGATCCTTGTAGAGTACTGACCCTTGTAGCGAGACATGGCAACCATCTTGGTAGCTGGGGGGCAGTATTCCCTAGTTTGCTTGGCCACCAAGTGCTTCTGTACAGGGTGTTCATGGTAGTCTGCTGAGTATGTGCTAGTCAGCATAAGGGTGCCATCAGGAGGAACATAAAGCTTAGGTACTTCGGGGGGTTGTCTGGTCACTTTATGGGGCACATAGTCGCATCTGAAAGACACAGTCCACTTCTGCTTAACATGTAACACTGTCTGTTCATACAAATCATACAGGCACAAGACTCCAAGACATAGATTTATGTCTGCTCCCTTATAATGTAACAGTCATAATTAGTCATAATTGTCCCTCAGAATTATCCAGGTTCCTTTGTTTCTGTACTTTTGAGACTGATACATAGCTGTTTTGTGCCTTGTTCAAAAAGCAGTCCTGTCTGAGACACTACTTTAGTGTGAGTAGGTGGAGCTAACATTCAGTAGCCCTAATATGCAGATATAACTCTTTTGTTTTGGAGATATCACACAAAAGCAATTTATTCAAAACTGTACTTACAGCTTGGACTGAACAGTACATTGTGAAATTTCAACAGCGAGTGCATTTACATGCACAAAATAATACGATAATTATTGGATCTCTACGATTATTAGAGTGGTTGTGTAAATGGCATACTCTGATTTCTTTGATCGGATTAAAGCCTAAAATGTGTTAAAGAGAGCGGCTTTTAACTTGCGTATTTTCTTACTCTCATTTCTGTTGGTTTTCTCACTCAACAACCACAAGATGGCACATAACACTTTTGGAGCGATGCTGAAACCAACTACATTCTTGACAAATGAAATTATTTAGTATTGTTCATTTTTAGATAATGCGTGTTTCAGATTTTCTGATAAAGCACCTCAGGCTCAAGCTTTTGTGAGTTTACTGGCGCGTTGCAGGACAGCAATCCGATTACTGCCTGACTTCTGTAGACCTGGAGTTTTCCCTATTATTTGATTACTCAACTGCATGTAATTTGGATGAACTGTAAATCTTGCTACATCAACAACCGAAATAAAGAACCTTCAGTTTTCTATGAGAAATCAAGCTGTATGATTTCTATAATGTAGCAGAGTTCCTATTTCTTTTATCAGGACAGGGAATGGTGTTGCTGGAGGGCTGGATTCCTGCACAGCATCATTATGATGATTATGCTGCTCAAACACACCAGACTCAACCCATCAGTTAATATCCTGGTCCAGTTGGATTATTCAATTGGTTAAAACACCCACCTGAACATGGTTGTGTTTTCCATCTTTCCCTCCAGTGGCTTCCACTCATCCTGTGGTTTTATAGCAGCGCAGGTGCCTGAGGTACAGCGGGGAAGGAAATTCTCCTGGTACTCAGTGAGCAGGAAGCCATCTGGGACTGAACTGTCCTCTACCTTTGACAGTTCTGGGCAGCAGTGTTTCCTTTTAAAGAACAAGACCAGACCATGATGGAGAAGAACAAAGGAAAGTTGGTTGAGCATCATCTAGCCCACTTATTTTCATAATAATCACGCTTCATATTAAACAGCTGACAGGCACATACCAGAGGATGAACGGAGAATGCTGTAAGTACATGCCTCAAAATCAAACTCTTACCTTATTTAAAGGGCTGATAGTGTGAATATTGTCCCATTTGTTCCAGATGCTCTGCAGTCAAGAGCAGCTTTCCCATCCATCACGGATTTTAAATAATTGAACAGATAGCATGTGCGGCTGTACAGCTAGAGCAGTATGGCAGCGGAGGTGGTTACAGCTAAAAATAAACCCGTGTGGCACTCACTTCTCTAAAGAGATGTGAAACAGAGGGAGTATGAAAAGAGCAGTGAATGCTCACTGATTGGCTACACGTTGTCAGCTCGAAGTATTATGGATGCTTTTACATTGAATGTATATTAGCAATGGAAATTTAAAATGTTATTCTAGTAAAACTACAGAATTTTATATAATAATAATAATCTGAATATTACATGTACAAACCTTTTACCAGATTCATTTTAATGGAAGGAGCAGCTTTAGGATTATGGAGTTTTTAAATACTGCCAATCCAAAAAAAAAAAAGAACAAGTTGGGCACTAAAATTTTGTTGGACCTTTATTTATTCAATTCAATTATGGCTCACGTTCCATGTGGCACTGTTTCAACACTGTTATGCAGCCTTACAACATGTATTCCATCCAGAGCTGTTTTTGTTTTTGGTCAAGTACTTATGAAGGGAGAGTCTAATCAACAAGACTTTCAGTGGAATTAGGGTCAGCACTCTCTAATGGTCAATGCATATGTGGAATGATTCCTCATGCTCCCTGAACCTCCTCTTTCACAGTATGAGACCAATGAATCTTAACATTGTGGTCCTGGAATAGGAATGTGTTCTCAGGGAAGGAAAAACAGTCTGAATAAACGAAGGTCATCCACTACATTCAGGTGGTCAGCTGACTTCTTCTTTTTTTTGCCACATAAAGCTATAAAGAGCTGACCAACTGGAGCAGCACCAGATCATTATACAGCCTCCAGAGGCTTGTATAGGGGTACTATGCAGGATGGGTGCTTTGCTTGATGAGCTTCCCTTCTTACCCTGACACACCCATCCCTCTGAACTATTCAGACCACATGACCTTTTTCCAGTGCTCCAGATGTCATTGCCCCATCTCAGCATCTCCTAAGGCTGTGTTCAGGCTGCAGGCAAATCGGATTTGTTTCTCAAATCAGAGAAGACTGTTCACGCTGTTATTTGTCCAGACATCACCGATCTGTCTGGGTGATAATGGTGTAGTAACTATGTAGCCACGCTGGTGATGTAGTTTATCTATGCAGGATGCAGTAGAGACATAGCTGCGTCAGTTAATCTGCCAAACAATTCCCCTGTGTAGTTTTAAAGTCTTCTTTAACCCCAGCACTTCCGGTACTCTGTATTCGACACTGTTGTTGTTTGTCACATTGCGAGTGGTGCAATAGACACTTTAAAATCTGATTTGAGCAGCCAGGGCATCCAGACTGAGACACATCCAATCAGATTGAAAGCGCATTTCAAACCACCTTAAAATATGGTTTGGATCTGATTAACAAAAATCCAATTTTGTGTTTTTTGCAGTTCAGACTACCAAAAATAATCTGGATTCAAAAATAGATATGCCAAAATTGGATTTGGATCTGAACCCAGCTTTAGTTGCCTTTCTTGCATGGTGCAGGACAATCTGACCCCTCAGAAGCACAGTTACATCTATTCTACGACAATGTGTTTTCCTACAAGAAATGAAAAGCTACTCTGCGGATCAGTTAACAGAACCGCTGCCAGTTTAAACATGTTGATCACTAAAACGACTATCCAATCAAAGCCTCTCTAGTATTTACTTATTTACATACTTTAAATCCAAGCCGTGACTTTCTTGGCCATGTTGAGACCATAGAAATTTAAATAAATACAGTAATGTCTTCATTGATAATCATATGCTGCCTGTAAACACACTTTCTATACTGGTCTGAATTTCAACAAAGTGCAATATAACTTTATTTATGTGTTTATTTCTTAGTTTTACTTCTCGCAAATGAATGTATTGTCGTCCAAAGCCTCTAACTATGTGTATACAGTATAGACTTGATCTCGCCCTGTTCTGGAAAAGCGCAGTGTTTAAAGAAGCCCTATGTCTAAAGCAGAAGTCCGGCTGTCAGTGTAGGAACAGCTTTGCCCAAACTTAAGCCCGTGTAGGGTTCTCCTTACCCACAGGTACATATCTGGCATAGGCACTGCTGGGTCGTCATGAGTCTCCAGTGTTTAGTACTCCGCTCCACTAAAAGACTCTACTTTCTAGGGTTTCAGCAACAGGTGGATGTAATTCTCCATCCACGCATTTAACAGGAAGCAAGTGCAATTCGCTTTACGGTGTCCCGGCGTGTCCTGTGACCTGCAAAGCTTCTGAAGGCGGCCAGATCGCGGGAGGTGCTAGTTCAGGTCGAACCGTTATGTCATCCCACTTCGTTCTAAACGCATCATAAGGATCCTCACACAGACTGTGACGGAGCCGCTCGAGACGGCTACACGTCCTTCACTCGACTACAACGGAAATGTCCCACTGCTGTTTCTCCACACGATGGCAGTATAGCATTACAACACAGTGCCACAGCCCTCCACCCCTGCTGAATAACACGAGCACAGACTAGCATGCAGTCCATGGGTTGGGAGTTAGGTGCACGGCGTAGCTGGTGACCCAGCCTGGCCGAATGGGCGCCCTCTGCTTGTTGTAACTCCTGTAATATAGACTCCTGTAAAATCTTTTATCAACACTGAATTTTAACACACATATTTAACTGCTCTGAACGTGTATTGGTCTGTCTCAGGTCACTTTATAAAATCACAGAAGCAGGAGATGGTTGCATTCTTTTCAGTCCTTGTTTACAAAACCACGTATAACAGCATGTCCACTAACACTTTTGGTGTTCACTCAAGAAAGTGTTCGTTTGGAAGAAATGGCTGGTTACATGTTCAAATAATTGATACTATATTATTGATAGTGACTAAAATCACCACTTTATGTGCACACAAGTTGTAATTTTTGTAAAAAGCCACTTTTCCATTTTAAAAGAAGACTCAACCCTCAAGGTTATTTTTTAAGTCATATTATTTTTTAAACAGCTGCTTACATAATGGACCAAACATAACTGGAAAAATGTAGTGGTTTGCTTTATTTATACAATACAAAACAAACAACAACAACAATGTAACAGGAATGTGTGTGTGAGAGAGAGAGAGAGAGAGAGAGAGAGAGAGCTCTATGTTAAATGAATGTGTTATGTACTGTACAGATATAGAAAGGGTGTTGAGTGTGTCTCTTCTTACTCTGCAGCGGGGTGGGTGTTTGTGGCTTTCTATCTTCTATAAAGGGTAAGAAAGACAACGAAGACAAAAAGCTGAAGAGAAGGTGAAGAACATAAGTCATCAGACGTCTGCGTTGAGTACCAGTACCTTCAACTTCTAAATCTTACTTCTCTACAAAACACTTAGTAGTTCAGTTGCAAAAACTGGAACCGCATACTTGAAAACAAACTCGCCTGACTTCCTGTCTGTAGTTTGGACTGGACTTCTTTCAGGATCAGTGACCTGTGTGGTGTTGGGGGTGGGGTGATGCACACAATGTCCTCAAGGACATCTTCAGGGGCTGCCCAATAAAAATGTGTTGATCCCAATGTTTTGCGTACAGTGAACTTCCTCGGTGGTAGGAGCCACGGTAGCTGTCTGTTGATGACTGAATGTGAAACGCTTAGGATTAAGATGCTCCCAAATTAGATTTTGTGTCATTGTGCACAAGCAGCTGACTAATGAAGAAAGAAAATCATGCAGTTTTTATACACTTCTGGAGCGAGGAAGGGTCTGCCTCTGACTCCTCACTCACACCTCTCATTTTGCCTCTTCTTATCCCTTTGGAGCCTATTACTTCTTAAAAGCGTTCATTATAAACTTGACAGGCAACCAACCGTGAACCACCTACTCTCGGATCATTCCTTTTGGCTGTTTTCAATATTGGCTTCCTCTTTGTCTATCCTTAATGTCCTAGTAATTACCTCCAGGTAATTACTCTTATTTCCAAGAGGTAAGCTGCCCATTAAAAAATGTTCTATTTTAAATTATAAAATCGTTTGATTAAGAAAACAACAAGACCATAACAGCCAAAGCCAACTCTCCACTCCTAACAAGCATCTTAGTTTTTCCTTTATTAAGCATCACTTGGTTACAAAAGCTGCTCCTAAAAACAATAAATAAAATTTGAAATAATATAAAAATAATTTTAAAATAAAGTGGACTCATTAATGAGAAAGAAAAACATACCGTAATCTAAAACACAGTATATGCTGGTTTTGCTGGTGACTAGCTATGCTGGTCTATGCTGGTTCCTCTAGCAGGGGGCACCTTCACACAATATCCAGACTGCTACTGAGTTTAAATGAACTAGTCAAGTAAGTATTACAGGCTCTCGTTATTAAGTTACAAGATTTTGTACTGCTCTGCAAAATGAGATGTATTTAAAGGGCTCATCCTAATTGTGCAAACGTTCAATCCAAATCTGTCAAAGCAGTCTGTAAAAATAAATATATTCTGGTAAACTCGACTAAACTTTATCACTTGCTGTTAGTAAGAAACAATGTAGTGTGCTTATACTGTGTGTACTAGCCTGCTGAACTCTCATTATTAAGACTAATACAGAGTATATACTGTGTAGTATTAGTGTGTAGCACACAACTGAAACGCAACCATGGACTGTATTCACAATATCAGTCTACTATACTGCATATCACAGTAGTATATAATGTGTGTAGTGTATAGTGTATGTAGTGTGCAGTACAGTAACATCTACTGACATGCGGTGTAGCAAATTAATACAGTAACATAACGCTGCTCAGTTCATCTGAAATATGTTTAGCCTAGCTGTTAGCTACTCTCGGCTATTTCTTTCTAAAACTTCTAAAGCGAGTTCATCTTTTATTGATCTTCAGACCTGTATGTTTTAACATTCTGAGGCTCATTCTGATGAAAACATACCCCATTTTCTTCAGCTTTAGGTGAGGCTGCTGTGCATGATGGGTACGTGTAGTACACCACAAAGATAAATCCTGCTGTACACTAGAAACTCTGACTGGAGTAGAACACCATCCAGCTATCTACAGTACACTACAGATTTACAGGTACACTACATACTACTCGATTTTTAGATATTAAGTATTTTATTGAACACCAAACCAATGACACATACACAGATATATGGAAAATTGGGCTAGAGGTATACAGCATTTTGGCTCTGTGTGTAGCTGTTGTTTGTCGCCACCTGGTGGACCTTTAGTGCCACCTTCTATATAGTTATAGCACTTGCACTTGACCGTATTGAGTTCACAAGAAGTAAGTGGAGCACCACTGTATCTAATATTTCAAACTGACTCTCAGGTTAAACCAGCTTATAGGATACTACATTGAAGTAATGCTATAAAGTTGTAAACTCTATGCAATTCTCTGATTAGATACAACAATAGATAAAGAACACATTAAAGCAATACAAACGAGTTTGTAGCCTTTCATTCACTTAAAAAACAAAAGGATTATTTTCAGAATTAAATATATTTTTGGCAAAAGTATGAAGGTAATACCTAACTGGTATTACCTCCTTGAGCTGTTATGACGTTAACAAAACAGTTGCTGTAAATACTGAGCAATCCTGCACACTGACTTGAAGGAATTGTGGCCCATTGTTATAGAACAACAGCGTCAGGACCTGCCACAACATTTTTACTGGATTAAGGTCTGGACTTAAAGTTGGTCTTTTCCAAAACACAAATCTTCTTCTGTTTCAAACATTAATTGGTACACTGACCAGTGTGTTTAGCTTATGGACGAATGCCCTGACATTCTTTTGTAGATTTTACCGATACAATCCAGAATTCATAGGATCAGTAAATGACAGCAAGCTGTTCTGGTCCAAAACAGCCCCTGTCTGGTATACTACCTTGTTCCACAGCTGAAAGAAGGTTTCCTATGTAAAACTTTAAAACTATAAAAATTAAAAGTACTAAAATTGTTTTTAAAACTCCACAACCAAGTAAAGAGTTGTGGTTATCGCTTTTAGGAATAAAATAGAGTAATGGAACTACAGAAATCAGAGATCCTGTTCATTTTATAGCATGTAATGTAGCCGTATTTGATTCCCAGTGCCTCTTTGTGACACCCCGGATCAAAATAATGTGATACTCAGGGCCCAAAACACAGAAAGTCGTAGGGGGTATGGGTATCCCTAACTAACCTGAATTTCTCCAAATCAAAATGCTGAGGGTCCCTGAAAGTAACTTATTATGACCTCATGGGAAATAGATGCCTAATACAAATCTTCTGTCTATGTTATCCTTAACTAACTACAGATGCAGCACTGATCGGCACTGTAGCCAAGTGGTCTTTTACTCAGTTGGTGCTTACCCAGAACAATAGAGGCCTGCAGATCCTTAGACGTCATTTGTGATCTCTCAGAGTATTAAACACTTGCTAGTCACTTTTGTTGGACAGCCAATACAGGAAATTGTAAAGATGGTGTTGAATTTTCTCGGTTTGTACATTGTGTGTCTAACAGTGAAGAAAGTCAAAACTCTTCAGAAGTCGTTTTATAACCTCTTAAAGCCAATTTTTTCTGAGATCCTCAGAAATCTCTGTTGTCCAAAATGTGTCATGCACTCACATCTTTATGCGCAGTACAGTGGTACAGTGCAAAGCATTGTCCCCTTATTGTAAGAAGGGCCTGGTTTCGATTACTGGGTGGAGTGTCCCGGGTCCTTTCAGTGTGGAGTTTGAATGTTCTCCCCATGTCCACGTGGGATTCCAAAGACATGCGGTTATGTCTAACCCTAGATACTAAATTGCCCCTTGGTGTCAGTGTGTGTGTTTGTAAATGTGTATGTCTGTCTGTGTCCGCCCTGAGATGAGCTGGTGGCCTGTCCAGGGTGTATCCTGTAGGTCTAGAACACATTTTGCTGTTTCCCAGTTTTAGATATTGTATGGTTGAACCTAATGAGCCTTTTTATGGTTTTCCTAATGTTAAATGTTTTCAATAGCTTTGTGATTAACAGTATTCAGCTGGGGAGCATCATCATTGGCTCCAGCCAAGACAGTGTATTCCTGTTTATATGGTGAGTGAAGATTTGAAACAGAAAGGATCGGCACGGGGGGACAGTTCACTTGAGGACATTCAACCCAAGCAGCTGCAACAGCCTACGTGGTGAAATCAGTAAATTGTCATTGTTGCTTATCAGCTGTGCGAGCCAAACTGCAAATATTTATATAAAGATTTAATGACACAAGAGCATTTAAATGAGGAACATTAGCACTTGAATCTTCTCATGCCGAGGTGCAAATGGTGATTTAGACAAGGATAGACTAATGTTTTAGTAGCATGATCGGTGATTACTGAATTAAATAAGTGACAAAACTCCCAACAATCAAAACAACCAGACATGAAAGAGCTTTACTTTAAACTTGTATAACTCGTTATAATTAGATGACATCATGCTAAGAATCATGATGTCATGATAATGCTGTCAGAGTGCACTTTGCTCTGTTCTCTCCTGATAGTGATACTTTGATTTAATGACTCTGTGAAACATAGAACATAGGTCATATCATCAGACCATAGTCTAAAGGCAGCTGTGATGAAGTGGAATAGAAGGTCATGTCCATGACCACTTTTGGACCTTTGAGCAAGGCCCACATTGGGCTCAGGGACAGGTTATATGTCACCCAGATCCAGTTTTACATTTGCACCCTATGAGTTGGCCCTAAAACAAAACAAGGTATGGTTTCCATTTTTTGATCAGCTCATGAAAAATTTCATGAGATGCAGGCAGAAAAATGAACCTCTGTGTAAACAAAGATCATACATAAGGCTTCTAGTATCTGCACTGGTTAGCTATGCTAACTTTAGTACAGCTAATTACTCGGAGCTACTAGCTATCGATCTCATCAACACAATGTAGATTAAAGCTGTGACTCACTATGAACCTTTCAGCTTAAGATGATCTGCTTTGACCAACAAACAAAATGGCTACTTACAGGTTACTGTTGGGGCTATGATGCTAATAAAGGTGAAGCTGCTACACACACCAGCGTTAAATGCTCCGCAAAGCTGCTTTATGTTGTCTGAGGTTTAAAATAATACCCAGAGTAGAATGTGTAGAGTAAACTAATAACTTTAGGTAAAAGTTTAAGAAAACTGCTTCATGACAAGCTGTGTTCTTCAGCTCGGTATACCAAACCTGGTTTTAATATTAGATTCTGAGCTCTGCCTTATTCTGCATTAAAAACCATGTCACTGAAGGCACTTTTATATCAGTTGGGAAATATAACTACGGTTCTGCCTTTTCTATCTCTGAGAGACACTGCTTTTGTTAATGCTTTTGTTACCAGCAGAGTTGATCACTGTGATATTTTTCTGGGCTTCCTAGGAAAACAATACATGCTCTACAACTCGTACAAAACACAACACCACTGATCCTTACAAAAATAGCAAAGAGCTTTTATAACACTCCTGTTATAAAACAACTGCACTGGCTACACTATCTTTAAGAACTGACTATATAATAACCTTTATATAGCTATTAACTATACAATATATAATACAATATAATATAGAATTGTCTATAAAGCTCTAAATGATCTAGCACCAGTTTACATTCCAATACATAATCATAAATCTGCAGACATTTTGCAAATACCTTATTTACTGTAAAATAAACTGAGCACTGTAAAAGACTCCAGAACCCTCCATGACCCAGAAGGATAAGCAACTTAGAAGACGAAAGAACAGAAGATTATTTTTTTCTATTGCTGGCACCCACCTGTAAAGCACTTTGAGCTGCCACAGGTATGAAGAGTATAAATAAAGATTCTTCTTATTATTCTCATGATCATCATTATTAAAGATGCCCAGGATCTCGTTAAAGGTGTGGGCATTGTGGATGTTGTCATCCTATTTGCCAGCCTGTTTTGGGCATGATGCAACAGTTACAAGTGCTTGTAGATGCAACAGCATTAAAGGTGGAATGTAACATTGAATTAAGTAGCTGGTGAACAGGAACTCAATATCAGACATATTTAGAGAAAAACACCAACCATACCCGCCAGCAGTTCAGTTCCTCTGTAATTTTGAGGGTGTCAAGTCTGGGCAGTCTGGACCTGTTTTACTGACCCCTTTAATAAATGCAGGTTTTGTATTTGTGACAACAGAGTTTGGGGTTGATGGTATGTCAGTTCTATGTACTGAACTCTCCTTATGTAACTATGCAAATGTGGATAGAGTATTTCATACTGTGGTACTTTCAATTTCATTAGAAGTAATTTTATTCCCCTTTCTCAGTTATTACTGCGTCATTTACAGCACCATTCCTCACTGAAAGTTCTTCATTCCTATTCCTACACGTTATTCTAAACTTTGCAGTATTATCGTCATATTAGAGTCATAGTTTACCTCTATCTGTCTGCAGGAAAGCTGGTTTAAAATAAATGGCAGTGACAGTGATTCCATACTTTTAAATGGTATTGGAGTGTAAAGGTAAACAGGACTGGGCTCTTATAATATAACACTTATACCCCATTACCTCTCTAAACAGTTTACAGCATGCACGTTAGTGTCAATGGCATGCATGAACTTTTACCTACATCTTATTCTGGCTGGCTCACAAAGGGAAATTGCATCAGCGGTGAATCAGACAGGTTACAGAAAATTGCACACTGCTTGCCCAAAGTCTCATGACCTGTCAGTGAAGTCACAGCAGCACTTCACTGTACAGTGTCACTTTCTATGGCTGAACTAAACTGTTCCTGACTGTTCAGATATACTGTTAAAGCTGTCATTGCCTGATTGTCTCAGGTCCTGCCGGTGCCATCTCTCCCTCCGCTCCTGTGTTAGGTTTCAGTGCTCTAGTTGGTTTCTGCCCTCTGCAGGACGTTTAAAGGACACTTCCACTGACTTATCAAAAGACTGGGTTTTCTGTAAAGGCGGCACACTGAACTGAGCTTCAGGAGTCAAGCGCCGTTTCCCTGACTGACGTCACGTCGCCACAGCGGACACGCGAGCTGCTTCGCCGCCCTGAGAAAACCGACCGCTGGTGACGTGACCGCGACCTTTGTACTACTTCTGCTGTTTGGCTGGTCCGCAGTCACAAACCCTGGAGTATAAAAGCAGGAGAGATCCCGTATCCAGCAGACGAAGGAAGTAACCCCTCCTCACGAGAAGTTCCTCATCGGCCAGCGGTCTGTCCTCAGAGCAATACAGGTGAGCTCAGTCTTCTCTCTCTGGTACACGAGTGGATGTGTCTGCCTCGATAGTGGCTCACATTCTTCCCTCTTCTTCCCTCTTCAGGCAGTGAAAGATGGCTCCTATGGAAATAACAAACCAGGTGTGTAGATACAGCCGACCGCTTGTCACACAAACTACAAACCACACAAAACACAGAAAGTCCTGTAAGCTGTTTCCTAACACTGCTATCCACTTTTCTAACTGTCATGATGGGTTGGCTTATGAACGATGAATGGAAAATGCTCTCACTGGACAGCAGCACATTCGCTTCCTGATTTCAGGATGCTTAAAGGACAAATCCACCGGAATTTTTCAAATTTCTTCTTAATTAAAACTGTTGGGGGAAAAGTAATTCAGAGAGTGTTGATGTGAAATTGTGTACTGTGTATATATATATATATATATATATATATATATATATATATATATATATATATATTATTATTATCATTATTATTATTATTATTATTATATTCAGTGCTGATAATATGAACCAGGTGTTACAATGTCTACAACGCATGTGTGAGTTTTGTATGTGGTGGTAATAATAATAAACGATGGTTAAATAGTTGTAAATGTAAAAAATAAATATTCTTTCGGAACTAGCTTTACTTGCAGTTCCATGTACCCTCCGCCACCAGTGCGTTTTAATAAATATGGTTCAGGATCCTATCTCAAAATACTGTATATCACTATCTCTCTATATTGATATCAATATCTCTAGATATTGATAGAATATTTATATTACAGGCATTGAATGCTTCAGACGTCTGGTTCCTGTAAACCACTGTAAACAGTTTTGAGCATTTCACATAGAACCATGACTTTGTTACCTTATCTTCACTATACTTCAATATAGGCAGAAATTTTGACAATGGTGGAGTTCCCCTTCAACACACATAACATTTTAATAATATCTTCTCTTCTTCTTCTGTGGACTATTTTGTGTCTGTCCTTGTGTGTATATATTCCGTTCCCTCTCTTTGTAGTATACTATCAGTAATGAGGTATGATGGATTAGCTCTGGATTTTATTCCAGAATTTGTAACTTAACTAGAAAACGTTTATTATATCATTTGGATATTTGTGAGAGAACTTGAATGAAGAGTTGTCACTTGTTATGTTTAGCATGACATAATTAGTTCCAGAACTAACGTGCACCTGGGATTTAAATGCACCTGTAATGACTGACCTTTCATGATGTTCAGAATGTGGTTACTCGAGTGGCCAATCTGCCCCTGGTCAGCTCCACCTATGGCCTGGTGTCAAGTGTGTACTGTAACACCAAGGACAACCATCCATACATCAAGTCCATGTTCGAGGCTGCAGAGATGGGGGTGAAATCGCTCACGTCCGCTGCCCTGACCAGTGCTTTACCAATCATCGGCAAGCTGGAACCTCAGAGTAAGTACAGCTGCTGAAGAGGTTTCAATCATGCCAATAAATAACAGTAATAAGTTTTATTTCGGTCACTAGATCACTTAGAAAATCAATGGCAGTGTGTAGCAAGACAAGAACACATCCAGAGGGAAGTAATGGATGTCTCTCCCTTATTTGTTTGCCTTCATTCCTTAGTCTCTCTGGCTAACGACCTTGCCTGTAAGGGTCTTGACAAGATCGAGAGGAAGCTGCCAATTCTTCACCAGCCTTCCGAACAGGTCAGCCAACATTACATAAGGATCCAGCAAAGGGCTTTCTATAGAAACTATAGTTTCCCAGTGATCTGCTTTATGGCATTTTTTCTCTCCTGCCTGATTTAACCCCTCTAACCCTAACAGGCATCATTCACTTCCTCACTTTAACACAACATGCATGCTAGTTTTATTACAGACTAGTGCACAGTAGTTGAATAAGTCTAACACTAAATAATAAGTCTTAATATTAATCACTTGTTCTTCCAATACATTAAACCTTTTCCTTTAATTCTATAGCTCGTCGCCAATGCTAAAGAAGTAGTGGCTGGTGCCAAAGAGGCAGTATCTGAAACCATGAATGGGGCCAAGGACACTGTGTCTCATACCCTGAGTGGTGTGGTGGGCAGAACCAGGGGAGCGGTGCAGGAGAGCATGGTGAAAACTAGGCTGGTGGTCAGTGGTGGTGTTTACACGGTCATGGAGAGCAGAGTGGGCAAGCTGGTGAGCAGCGGCATGGACACTGCTCTGAGCACTTCTGAAACCCTGGTGGAGCGCTACTTGCCTGAACCTGAGGTTGAGCAAGGTGAGGCAAGATCGGTGCTTTCTGGTGAACTGCATTAAATAGACTCATACTATAAACCAGCTGTCATATTATAACTGTTGGAACTTAATTGAATTCCCCCATATTTTCTCATGTTTGCTTTAATTGCAGTCACATGCTCTTAAAACTCATGTCACCATTCTGTTTCGGGAGATTACATGCCTCATTTTTGTGTGGATCAGTTATACAAGCCTTTTAGCCATGCCCTAGGTACTTAGAATTATTCCTCTTTGCTAGAAAAATAGGCTCCTAAGCCGATTCACTCAGCGGTCATCTGACCAAGCTCATCTCAAAGAGGCCCTTGAGCGCAAAATGTAAACAGTTGTTTTTTTGTTTTCAGGGCTAATCTGTTGTTTAGATCACTGCTGTGGAAATTCCCAGACTTCTAAACAGCTTCTGCTTAGCCTCATTTCCCTAATACTGTTTCTTTTACATTCTCTCACAGAAAGCGAGACACATTTAAGGAAAGGATTTGATTCATATACAGATGAACCCAGCTACTATGTGCGACTGGGCTCTCTCTCCACCAAGCTGCGACAACGGGCATACCAGAAAGCTGTCACCAAGGTTCATGATGCCAAGAAACGCAGCCAAGAGTCCATCTCTCAGTTGAACCATGCCATGGACCTGGTAGGTATCCAGGGTGTTCGCTGTTTGTTTTTCCCTTCTCAGTCATCACCTGGAAGCAAGCCCTGATTTGTTTTAACAGGTTACTTCTTTTTTCCTTTATTTGCCATGTATTATATATATATATATATATATATATACATTTTAAAGATCTGTAAAGTATATTAATTTATATTGACTTGGTTTTGTTTGTTTCACACTATGAAATATCTATAACATTATGTTATGAAGAGGATCATGAATTTCCCAAACTGTCTGATCCATGACGCATAACAAGTGTTGTATTCAAAAGACCATCTGAACTCAAATCTGCAAAATTATAAATACTTGATGAGCTCATCCGGTTAACTAATTACAATCAGATATCGTCATGAAATCCACCGGATATAGAAGATTACAGTGTGACAGTGCTAAAGAACTTTTGAATAAATGGTCTGTCTTTCTTTATCAGATTGAATACACAAGAAAGAACATTGACGGTGCCAACCAGAAAGTGCACAACAAATTGGGCACGCTAATGGATTGGAGATCCAGATCTCAGAGCAACATGGAGAGTGACAGCGACAGTGACAGTGAGGCAGAGGTACAAACACTGTGTCTTTTGCTACCTAGACAATAGATAAATGCTTTGCTCTACTAATGGATGCACTGAGGCATTAGATACATCAACCTGACCTCTTTTTTTTTTTTTTTTTGGTCTCTAGCATATTGAATCGCGTACCTTGACCATCACCCGCAACCTGACCCAGCAACTACAGACCACTTGTCTGGCATTTGTATCCAGCATCCAGGGGCTTCCACAGAACATCCAAGAGCAGGCCTTCTCCATCAGCCAGTTGGCCATGGAGGTCTACATCAGATTCAGTAAAGCTGCAGCTCTGGGTGATCTGTCTGATACAGTCCTCAGTACCACTCGAGTTCAGCTGAACCGCATGAGAGATTCCATCGACAACATCCTGGATTATTTGGTCAACAACACGCCACTTAACTGGCTGGTAGGTCCGTTTTACCCCCGCATGGAGCCAAGCACAAATTCCAACAGCCCCCAGTCAGACAAAGCAAGAAGTGGCAAGTCTCAGTAGATGCAGCAGCATGATAACGGACGTTAGTTTGCTTACACATAACGCTTTCTGACTTTCAGCTGAACCTGCTTCATATGGAAATGATTGCAACATCCATTCCTTAACATCACTTTGCTAATGTTCATCTTTATCAATTAAACACATAGTAGTTGACCAATTCTCAATTAACCCTACAGTCTACTCTAAATTCTAAATGTTTTTGTTGTGATTGTGTAATCACAGTTGTTGTAACCATGGAATGCTTTCTTACATAATGTTGTGCCTTGTTATGTTATTTCTACATTTCTAATAAACTACATTTCTAATGTTGCAATGTGTTGTCTGTGGTTCTAATGCTGGACTTTACTCATAATGTACAAACATCTAAATGTGTCCAAAAAAGTGGGAAACTTTTAATGGAAGGCTACGACAATATGTGCAACATCAAATATACCCATATTTCATTTGTCCACTTTTTTCTTTTGTGTGCTTCACCAATCTTAAAACAAAAAAGATGTGTCCTCTCAACAAAAGCTGTTCTTAAAGGAGTCACTGACATTATGCTCCTTTCAAACAGACATACAAGCAGCTACCCAGCCTTTAATTACCATATATCATTAAATTTAAAATGCTGAAGGGGACATTTCTGAGCAGATAGAACCTTAAATAATCCACCTACATAAGAAAGGTTAGAAGAGGGAAATTAGCCAAATAACTTTTAGAGTTACAGAGAGATTCAGACTCCTGTGCAGGACCTGAAAAATACCCCTAAAAATTTCTGTGAAAAACTAAAAGCAAGTCAAGAATGGAAGCTGTGATAAAGGTGGAAAAGTGGAAACTAGTGGACACATTAAAATTGTTTCTTAAAAAAACGAAATATATATATATATATATATATATATGTAAATATATATATATATATATATATGTAAATATATATGTATATATTGTATATATTTTATTATTTCAAAATGTCTGTATATATGAATCTACTTCATATATAAATAACAAAATCTCTTTCTTTCATATCATTCTCAGGTACCTGACTTTACCTTCTCAGATCTGGCCTCAGAACCTGATATGACATCTGTAGAGGATTTCGATAACTCTGAGGATGAGTTCTGAATAGCTTAAGATTCATCATAATTTCTAAATAAATACACTTTACAAATAAATGTCATTTTGGTCATAATTCCTTTCAAAGTTTTAATCCTGACCAGAAGTGTCAAGGCAGCTTCTTCTGCCACTTGATTGAGTTCATATTGTAGACTTTGGAGCTGAAGTCCAGTGGTGGGGTTTAGAACACTAGAACAGCAAAACAGCTCTCATCTGAAGGGCACACCCTCTCAACCTTGAGGTAAAAGCCAATTTTGGGATGGCCTATCAGATTTCAAAGGGAAGGTCAGCCCATTTACCCCTTTAAAGGATGTAGTAAACAACACCATGTGGCACATACTGGTGGCAATCTCTGTCAGCCGCTCATACCCTCAGTACAGTGTCAGGTTACACTAGTTAGCGGATGTTAGGCTGTTCTCTATAGCCTCACATAAACTCAGTCTTATAGCAAACAAATAACCCAGTAAAAGCCGATTAACCAGCTTCACTCATAGTTTACCACAAATCCCTATTGTAGGTGGATATCTTTACTGTTACTGATTCATCTGGTGTATTATTTTGAATAAAGTCTAATGTTTATTTTAGTCAGCTTTTAGCACAAAGCATGTCCCAGCTTCAGCAGTGGCCGACTCGCTCTGCACAGCTGATTAAACCAGAGACCCTCCTCCGGTCTGCTATGATTGGTCTGCTATGGGTGCTCCACTCTGTATGGTCTGTTAGTCAATCCCGGGCAGCACAGCACAGACAGCGCCTCCCACAGGCCACGCCGCTGCATAATGAAGAATGAATAAGATGATTTGAGCTAACCTTAACCTTCGTTAAGCCCCTCTAAGACTGGCCAAAATACTTACACAAAGCACGTTTATAAGTATATGCAAAGTAAAATCACTTTCAGAATGACATTTAGTTTAGTCATTTAAAAATACAAAACAGGACAAAAGTACAAAATTGCATGAACAAGTTTAATAGTACTAGATCATTATATACTACTAAATAACCGAGTTCTCTTTTTTATGTACGTTCGGTCTAATAAAACGTTATATAACGTGAAAGTAAGTTATATATAATAATCTTCCTCTTAAACGTACTTAGTAAAAGGGAAAGCATTATAAGTTTAAACCGGCGAAGCACACTGTCTGATCTCCAAATCATCCTCATACTACTGGCTTCATGTTTATGATACAGAGATCCGTGACCGACCTCGCCCGACAGCAGCGCGCTCGCCGGATGTAGTTACATTTGATTTCCGGAGTGGCGCAGATGTCTCAAACAATTTGGCGGTTTGTGGGAAATGGTGGACGAAAGTTCGGCGGCTGCCGGATAAATGCAGTGGGTTTATATCGCGTGACGTTTTTACTAAGTTATTTATATAGTACAGTGAATATTCTTATGAGAAGTTTTTACGTTCAGAGATGCTCTCGCGCAGTAGCTACCAACATTAGCTAGCGTTAACAACGTCACACAGTCAGTTAGCTGTGTCGGCTCCGTTGTTTTGATGATAGCTGTTCTCTGATTTCGCCGGACAATATATCTGTTTAACTGATTTATGTGGCCAGCATGATGTCGCATCTTCAAGAGTCAAGCGGTAGTTACTTGTGGTGGTTTCTTCAGAGTCTTGAGTTCCACCTCGATGTAGCCAACAGCACGACAAACAAACCCAACACCAGGCATCTTAACCTCGGCCCGTGAGTGATATTAACCTACTTAACTTTCTTTACATGCTTTCAGCGTATTTATTACTAAATATACCGACACGTTTTGTACTTTGTGGTTTTGTTGTTTATTCCTGTAACTGTTACATTATTTGGGATGTTTTTTATTTAACTGAAAATAATTCTCACTAAATGAATGAATGAGTGAAGTACTAAGGAATCGCTGTAAGGATAACTTACACATGCAGTAGTGTGAAATGGTTTAATTACTCATGGACAATAACATGTTTTTGAAATGTACAATTGTTGGTTTCTTGGTGTTAAAGTAAGCTAACATCTCATCCTTTACATGGATCAAACTTAGCACTTGCCTTAGCTTTAAAGTCTTTTTAAAATGTGTGTTTGACCATGTGTATGCAGACGCATGATTCTGTGCTAGTAATGCTTTTGGTAAAGTAAATGTGTCAGTCATCAAGTGATCTACAACAACAACATGATGTGGCATAGGGCTGTAACTGTGACCATACGTTTTTGAAGTAGCTTTGTACTGACCATCTTGTTTAATGTTTACTAGGAACATGTTTGATAAACCAAACAAAGAGGCTTTCTACGTTGTCATCCATTTCTTGTTTAAGAAGCTGAGCCCTTCGCGTGTGCAGGATGTTTTCAGGTAGGTTACTATTACAGATGCGAGACATGCACTAATGGCTTTAACTCTACTGTTTAAATATGTTAAGTAAACTTTTGTTTTGTCACACAGACTTTGCTGGCCTGTTTTGGGTCATAAGCAAGATGCAGAATTTCGTAAGGCAGCGTTTGGATGGCTCCAGGAAATAGCTGTAAGATGCCATTACAGCAAAAACACAACAACAAAACACTGTCATATTTACATGATCATATTAATTACACTTATGGCTGAACATGGATGTGCACAGATGCTGTTAGGTAAATAATTGCATTTATTTGTGTTGTGTTTAGAACGAAGAAGGGAACAATTTTCCCAAAGTGCTTGCTTCACATTTTCTGTCGCCTTCCGGACCAAGATTTATCAACGTGATGCTTCACCTAGCCAAACATGTTATGGGAAAAATGATGAAGGCTTTTACCACAGGTAAAGTATTTAAGGTTAGGCATTTGCTAGAAGTTTTTTCCACTTAACAGATGAGTGATTTCCTACTAAAAGGAGGTACGATTTTTAAGTTATGTTTTGTGAACTTTAAACTTGATGTGCTTTGTCACATGTTTAGATGGCACATGGGTGCCAGAGGCATCAGCTGTCCCCGCAAGTTGTCCTGAGATGGAAATGAAGCGTTTTCAATTAGTGAAAAGACATTTGCAGAGAGTGTCTGTGCAACAGGACAGTCTCATTCAGGACTATCAGAAGAGAGCTAGGTAAGAAAATTCTCACAACAGGAAGTCCCCCAAATCTGATTCTCACCAAGTCTGATTTTCTTGTCACTTTATTTTAAGTGTGATCTATATCTGACAACAGTCTGAACAGATAATGAACTGACTCTCATGTGCAAGAGAATAATGGATTTTCTTTTTAAGTCATTTTTAACAGCATCACAGTACCAGTCAATGTTCAAATGGCTGACAATTAATCACCCAGAATGCATTTAGGCTCGCTATAAAAGAGTTCAGAAAAGCCAGTTGTGGGTTTTTTTTATTTTTATTTTTTTTATATATACACTTTTTTCCCCCTCCCAGTTTGTTTTTATGCTGTTTTTCTTTTACACAGCAGTCTCAATTTTCTTCCGTTTGGCCGTTTCTTTTCGAACACGGTTAAAACATGAACATGGTTAAAAATTGCCTTTAAATTTTTTCACATTTAAACATTAGCTGAAATGTCTTGGGAGTACAAAATTAGGTTGGATTGACAAGTTGCATGAATTCTGATCTAGCTGTTCTTACTGAGTTGTACTGCACCATGTCAGGGATGTATTGGATATTTAATACCAAGTATGTTAGTGTCATGTGTGAAGAAAAAGATTTGTGCTGCTTTTACCTGCTGTGGGCTCAGAGTGTCTACCTGTTGCAGATGTTTAGAGAAGTCTTTGAGGGGCCATAAGGAAGAAGAAGTCAACTATAATGAATTGCTCAAGTAAGTCTTATCTCAAAATTCAGCAGCAAAAAAATCAAATCTATTAACAGCCAGTTTAGTTCCAGGACCAGAACAAGTTACAAACCTACTTTACATTTATCGTTAAGGTCAAGAGATGAAACCCATGTAACTACTGTACATTGTCTGAGTTTGTGTTCAAGTGTTGGCAACTTCTATCAAGAACCATTGTTAGACAAGTGAGTGTTTTGTAAAACCTCTATTCAGACAAACATAGCAGTTGGAGTAACAGCTGAGGCTGCAGTTAGCAGCTTAATTTCTTATTAGTTCCTGTTAAACATTACTGAAGTTTGAACCAAGCACACTATAAAGTGTAAGTTTAAATTTTGTTGATTCTGCTATAAAGACTTTAGAGAATATTATTTATAAAACTTACAGTGGTTCGACAGAGCAAAGATGGTTTTGGGAAATGGTCATTAGTTAGATATTTGTTGGTTTAAAGATCAATCATACTACATTTGGTTCAACAGTGACTTGTGGTCACTTGTACATTTCATCATTTAGATCTAATTTATTAGTAAAGGCACAAAAATGGGCATTTAATTAGCCCTGTCACAATATTTTGGCAATGTATTATCTCAGAAATAATTGCAAAAAAACACTTATTGTTAAGATATTACTTTAATAGCAGCATAGTGCAATTACAGCCATAATTACTGAGTATATAGTACAATATTCAGTCTTAGAAAATTTAAATTTTGGGACTTTAACATACTAAATGATCAACACAAAATGAACTCTTGAACAGAAAACTGTGCTAAATATTAAACTGTGCTAATTATTAGTCATTTTAAATCAAGACAGGCTAGGGCCTTTGTTAACAAAGTGCAAGGAAAGAACATATTACCTATTATTAAAGTATCTGTTGTAATATTTTAATAAACATTTCGGCTCTTTCACATTAATGGTCTGTCATTGCTCATTTGGCTTAAAACCAAATGTTCCTGCACTGGAACTGGGAATTTCTAGTCCATTTAGACTTGTTAGACTTTAGTAGGTTAGGCTTCCAAATGTTCTGGCTGAATTTATGCACTCTTGGGGAGAAAACACCTATTAGTCTCAAGCAACATGTTGACACCTGTCGAAATCCACTCTGCGCTTGTAGAGGTGGCATTATTGATCCATTGGTTGCATGCACTGCAACCTTTTCCCACACTAGATGTCGACCCCTGCTCATACACATGTACCCCGCCTCTAACAGAGAGCAGATGAGGACAGAAAAGCACAATTAACTACAATATTGGTGACATTCATTTTTATGTAAATATCATTTATAAAAATGATCAAGGCCATGTCCATATATAGTACAACAGGTAGATAACTTATGGCAGGCATGCACAATTGAAAACGCTGTTGGAGACCAGAAAAGTAACAAGTGGCAGCTACCAGAACAAACCCCCCTCCCCCCTCCATGTTTGTTGTTTTTCAGTTTTTTTATGTAATTTAAACATGCTTGTTGTTCTGTAGCCAACATGAAATCTGGTCTTGTAATGAAATGATTCCTTATTACAGGAAACATGAGAACAACATGGACATGGAAAGTGAAATTCTGGCAAAGATTAACAAGGTTTGTTGTACTTTCTAAAAGCTGTGCAATGTTTATTAAATGTTGCAGCATTTGTATAATTCAGATATGTAGAAAAGCCATTATTCATGTTGATGCATATTTAATCACACACTTGGTGAAAAAGACATGCATATGCAATACATGTTTCAGTGTCCCACTAGCACTACTTACTTTGATCTTTTGATTTTAGGTTCGAAGCTTATGGGCTGAGATTGACAAAGCCTTGTCCCACTTGGAAGGGGAGCAAAGCGTGTTGGAGAGTGTGATCCAGGGCAAGGTGGACCAGTATGCACTAGATGGGAAGGACATCAATGTGAAGATACCTGCAGTTCTGCTTGAGCGAATGGAGAGATTATCACATCAGGTAATGCATGGCGTGTCTTTATTATCCCAGACAAATGTGTTGGCAAGTCTTGGCCAAATTGTTGCAGTCTTATGGGAGCAGTGCAGAATGGATGTTCATTCTTCCTGGACATAAAAGGAGGGATTATTTTCTGGCATCCCACAAGTATCGTGTTTGGTATTGTCAAATAAGATCCATGCAACATAAGTTAGCCTCTATTAGCATGCTACATGTGTTTATTTTTTTTGTGTGCTTGTTTACTTTTCAGATTGCAGAGCTTTTCCAGTTTAAACTCTTTTAAAGTCTCAAGATTTCTTTTTTTACAGTACCATTCCTGACATCATAAGATCCAAATGTCATTCATTCTTTCTCTCTTTTTGCTGTTTTAAGTCCAAAAATGAAAGCTTATATGATGGAGACCAACCTGTCCTCCTGCGGTTGCTTGAGCTTCTGAATGTGGGATTGAGTCTCCTGAGTGAAGAGCGTGCTAAGGTTGCACATCCTGCATTGCAGCTCAACCAACAGACTCTTCAGGAACAAACATTGCTCATGAACCGCTCAAGAGAGTCACTGAAAAACATGAGGTATCAGTTAAAGATAATGACTGTATCACTTTTCTGACCAACTGCAGTAAATAAATGACTGAAACCTTATGAGTATGAATGTGCAAAAAGGGGGAAATTAAACTAAGAGTAGTTTTCATTAGCTGAGGCTGTTGCTTTGATGCTAATCACTAATTTCACCTGCAAAGTGCCAGTGTCACTGCAGGTTTTCAGTCCAATCAAGTGGTTCCTGGTAGATTGTAATGAAAACCTGCAGCTGTTTATAGGATTCAGGTGAGAGCGATTTGTGACCCTGCCTACAAGGAAAGGCTAGTTGTCTGCTCTAGCATAAAGCCTTGGGGACATGGAAAGAGAGGGGAAGGAGAGGGAATGAAATTTTGTCCAAAACAACCCCCAAAACCTTTTAGTTTAATTTTTTAGCCAGTTCTGTAATGATTTAATATAATGTGTACTGGTTTCTTGATGTTTAAACTGATCATGTTTGTCTGTAAACCTGTGTTTTCTAGGCGTAAAGTGGTCAAGGAGGATATACCACAGACCAAAAGCTCAATTAGGAAGCTGGAGGTGGTTTGGGAAAAGAAGTGGGCAGAGTGCTTAAGGCACACTCCTTTGATTTCTTTCCTCAAGGAGGATCCTGTAAGTATGCAGATAACTAGTTTGCTTGGTTTTATAACTGGGTTAAAACAGCTAAGATTGTAAGTGACTAAACTGTATTTGTTGGTTTTATTTATTTATATTTTTGACTTCAGAAATGTTTGTAGCAGAGTTTGCTTCTGTTTGTTTGCTGAAGAAAACGTTAACCAGGCTTGCTGTGTTCTTTTGTACGTCTTACAGGTTTTGGGTTTCCTTTCTCCAATGGCACCTTTATCATTTGAACCAGCCTGCGAGACAGTCTTTAAGGCTAGTATCTTCTCACAATATCCAGCCAAGTTTCCTGGTAAGTTTTAAAAACTTTTAGTCTAGCTTATCTTTTTGGCTTTCTCTTGTTTCTTAGTATGATAGTGTGGTGTGGTAATTTATTATTTTTTTTTTTTTTTTTTTTCTTTCTTACCTTTCAGAATTGATGGAACAGGCCCATGAAGAAAGACCCTATTTGTCAGATGAAGTTAAAACAGAAGTTGACTTTTCAAGGTTAAAATATTAGCAATAATTTTTTGCTTTTTGACTGTTTTAATAATGACTCTCTCATTACAATTAACTTTATTTCTAACAGCTCTGTTCTAACTGGGGACAAAACTGAAGACTTGCTATTTTCCAGCTGCTTTGCCTCACCTAGGTGTTTGCCACCTCATATGGCACGACCTGAAACTCCTACTGGTCTTGCTGAGGCTCCAGCAGTTCCCACTCCCAGCTCTGTTCAGGTAGGGCTGAATATACCAACAGTCCTTTTTTTTGTTATAGACTGTTAAAACTGGCTCTTTTTTATAAATTGTATTAAGAAACAATTTTTTTTGACTTTTTTTGTTGTGTGGAGGAAAGCTTGTAAAGCTTTTCATTATCAATTTATATCCTATAGTGTTTTTTTTTTTCTGATCAGAGAGAGAGAATAATCCACTTCATGTACAGCAAGGAAAAGTTGTTTATTTTTTTTTATTTTTTTTACAATCCACAGAGGAGACCCTTCACTTCACAAACCAAAACCTCTGCTGTGAAGCCCAAGACTCAGGTGCTGGAGTTGGAATATGATAATCTAGCAAGTCAGGCATGTTCACTCTATTCTACCATTGACTTGGAAATGGAGATTTAAAAAAAAAAAAAAATAAAAAAAAAAAAAAAAATGGGAGACTGATACATGGGCAGTCCTGATCTATGCTCTACCCATCACATGCTCTCCCTAGATCATACCTGCTTTCTGATGACCGGGGCGAATTGAGGGAAATCGCAACGGACAGATACGGAGCAGACAATACTACAATTCTGAAGTATTTTTAAATTGAGAATTGTTCTTGGAGGTTAATGTCTCCTTTTTGTTTCTTAGTTTGCTGAAGCTGTAACAATGAGTCCAGTGGATGGTAGGAGGAGTGGCATGGAGCTTGGTCATTTACTAAACACCTTGTCGGACCCCTTCACGACCAAGAAACAGCTGCCTCGCACACCAGAAAGCTTGAGTAAGTTTCCCTGCTAGTTTTTATTGTGGTTTGTCAAGTTTAAAATGTGGACTCAAATTTGGTGACAATACTAGCTGTACTGTGTGTGTGTGTGTGTGTGTGTGTGTGTGTGTGTCTGTCTCCCTCCATAGTTATGGATGTCAGAGCTTCATGGAGAAAAGCTGTAGAAGAAGGGAAGGCTGAAAGACACGGGAGAGATCAGGATAGCCTGTCTGTTCTCATAACGCCCATATCTGAGACTAAAGAGAGAAGCCCCAGTCCAAAATTTTCACCAACTGGTTTTACAAGGTCAAGTGCTGACTTGCCACCATGCAGTTCCCCTCCTTTCCAGCGGGGGGCCTCTCTTCACTCCACAGTGACTTGGAGCTCCTCTCAACTGGAAGCCCTTGGCCAGAGCTCAAGTGATATTATACAGCTTAGCATTGCCCATGAGACATTTCCAGACATGGAAAATGATGGTTCCTTTAACTGCAGCGATGATCAACTTCCACAGGTCCAAGATGAAATGGAAGAACTGGTGCTGCCTCCTGTTGTCTCACATTGTACTGAAGCAGAGAATGCCTTCCAAATGGCTCGTGAACGCCTGGCCGCTTTGGGAGAGTCCCCCTTTAAAGGGGGACGCAAGGAAACGGCATCTGATGTCTTGGCATCAGCAAGAAGAATGAGCCCAGTCTTGAACAGTTGTGGTGGGAAGGTGTTTTCTCTGGACTTGGAGCAGTTGGAGGGTTTCTCATCTCCTGTACGGGAGGAGCTCACTCTGCCCAATCTAGTGACATTTTCACCTATGGAAGAGTTCTAATTGTGGCTTGGTGACAAGAAAGTTCATGGCACAAGCATTTCCCTGCCCACCCCATCCCCACCTCAGACTTTTATCCCTGTTTATTTAGTGCCATAGTGCAAAGGCTGGTCTGGGGGGTGTTCGGGAGATGGACCACACACCCCAGCCATAGTTTCCTGAGTCCTAACAATGTGTCTGTTTTTACCACTCTCCTTATTGTCTTAAGACTGTTTGTACTATTTTTGTAAAATTTCTGCTGCATAATGAAGTGACCGTAGCCAGACTGTACAGTTTTGAAATTATTTGGGCTAATGTAACAGCTAGATGTGGATGCTTTCTGTATTGTAATAAAGTAATATTGTGCACAGTCACTTGTGTCTGATTAAAAGGCCCCTCTAATACATGTACAGAATTTATTTAATGGACTGAAATGATTTTTTTTAATGTCCACTTTAAGATCTGTGTTAGGATTAAACAGCTTGGCAATGAGTACTGTTCATATTGGCTGCCCTCTAATGTGCCTCTTTATTTAAAAAAAAAAAAAGGCAGTCTCTGTCCTCCATTCCTCCTTCCCCTGCTCCCTTACCGACCCATAATCCACTGTGATCTTGTGATGTTCCTCAAATAAACCAATTAAAGTCAGCTTGAGAACTGGAGAAACTAAAGTGGAAGTGGAACAGCAACATTTTGTTTTAATGAGATCAATATGGTTTTGAAGAGTATGTGTATAAATTTAATATCATCTACACAACTGAACTCTTGTAGGGTGAGCAGCATTGTGGCAACTGGTGTGCATGTATACTTTTACAGAAGCATCAATGGAAAATACTTAATAGGTCTCAACATCAATAACATATCTAATGGCTTTTTTTATATTAGGAAAATAATCAGGATCATGGAGAAGTGACTAGAAATGCAAAAGAAAGTGGTCAGGGGAAAGACCTAGCATGATTAAACACAGTAATGTTAACTTTAAACATGGTGTTATTGGTGTATGATGAGTATTTTGTATTTAAGTAATACAAGAAACTGTACCCAAGATTGTCACTTACACACCTGTGTAAATGTGACATGACAATAAACATGATTTGACTTCTATTTGGTAAGCTGTGTTTTAGAACAAGGGTCCAGAGTCCAGCACAGTTTGGTCCCTGCTGTAGCTCCCCCACTAAACCTGGTAGTTAGCTGGTGAGTTGAGTCAGGTGTGCTTGACCAGGAAAAACAAATTGCAGGAATCCAGTCCCTTAAAACTGGAGTTTTAATATAATGCACCCTTTTAAATTCATAGTCCAAAGAAACATTTGGGGAAAGTTTTGCCTCTGACTGTAGTTTCTTTCTGAGAGTGGGGAGGTGGCAGTCTCTATAGTGGTTGCTTGCTAAGAGCTTCTGTCCTGTTGTGCTTACTCCTGCTTTCCTTGACTACTTGTCCTTAAAGGATCTCACTGGTATAAGAACTGTAAGTGACGAGGTTAGAATAGGCCGTCGGGACATGGGTACCTCTTCATCCCCGTGTTGAACTGATGGCAAACTCAGACTACAGTGACTCACTCTCACTTTCTGAGGTACAGAGTGCTATAACAAAACAGGCGGGCCCTGTGCTAACTGTTTAGCATGCTAGCTTCAGTAGATATCTCTGCAACGCCATAAGTATCTCTTTGTTATACCGTCAACACGGTAATTTTTTCACATTCTGTTAACTATTTTAGTTCAGTGTTTAGTGCATATTTTAAATTAAAAAAATTATTTGTGAATGTGTTGCTCGCAGTGTTCTGTGCTGGGCTGTTTTGTAGGGTAGTGGTGTTGACCCTCAGGTAGAGTTGTGTGGCTGCAGGTGACCCGGCTACTAGTCTGTCTGTGCAACAGTGCAGGGTGGTGGTCTTCACTGTTACCCTGTTCAAAAGCCCTGCAGACTCCGCGGACCTTCTTACTATGTACCAGTGCCACAGTATTGACGTGGGTGTTCAACAGTACGGTTGATACTGGTACCATGTTGGCATCTACCTTGGAAACCTGGCGCCAGAATGTAGCTGCTGCACCATTTAAGGTGGAACTGACAAATTCAAGGCACAGCCGGATACGGAGCCGACTCAGCGTCGTCTGTTTGGCCTCATTGATGTGTACTTTGTGAAGACAAGGCACCTGTTACAGTGAGACTAACGCTCCTTCCAAGATAGGGGGCACAAGTAACCTGTGTAACTGAGAGGAAGGCGGAAAAAAGTAGAGCAGAGCGAGTCACTCTTCTGGGCGGCTCCATTCCGCCTCCAGCACTCACTCAGTCAGTCAGTCCGTCAGAGAAAACCAAGAGCTCACCAAAGTAACAAAACACAAACATGGCGCCCACTCGTGACGCCACGCATCGGTGAGAGCAGCGACAGCAAAGTGGGGGAAAAGTTACCGGGGACGAACAGGCCACTCTTGATTTCTGTGGACGTGTTTCTGTCGGGAGAGGAGCACGGTGAAGGCTGGAAGTTGTCTACATGTCTGCGCTCTTTCTTCTAGACGTCTAAACAGCTGGTAGGTATGTATGTATGCACCTTCTTCTGTTTAGAGAAGTTCCTGTGTCTTCAAACACTGCGTGTCAAGTTCCCCGCTGGAGCCATGCAAACTGACCGCTGCGTTTATGGTCCCTTGTCTTTTCACTGAGCTCGCTGGCTTATGCAAGCGCTCGGCTGGAGTTGGTGGCGTGCTTGCTCTCTCGGCATTGCTTTGGCTTAAAGACGAGGAAAGTTACCCGCTTCGGACTGCTAGCTAACATGGCTGGATAGCTATCAGTGTGTCTGTGTGTGCGAGGTTTGGTGTTACACCGTCCAGGAAGCCTGACGGGTGTAAACAGTGCTGGAGTACGAGGAGCGGAGTTTGTGAACCTGACCTAGTTTACTAGTTTGGAGGGGGGATGCAACAGTTGGGTACGCTGAGCCACCTTCTTCTGCTGTAACGCTATAGCTAGTCGCTTAGGCGCCATTATTGCTGCAGGGAAGTGTGCAGGTGTTTCAGGGTGTGTCGCCACAGGTAAACTACGGCACACAGAAGCATAGCATAGCTCAGCTCGTCGCAGGCAGCGAGTGCACGGTCCGGCATAATTAAAGTAAACTCAGCTCTCCAGAAGCTCAGCCCCTGTGAAGCCGCTTGAGGAAGTTGAGGGCGGCTGCTGCTGCTGGTAACGTATCAGGCAGATGACTGACTGGTTCATACTTGGCGGATTCATAAACGCTGCTCAGTTTTAAAGCCTGCTCATGGATTTATTCGAAATCGACCTCGGATATGTTTTCAGTGTTGTGGTTAAACGTCTGGTTATAAGATACGAGTCGATATGCGCTCCAGTTCCTGTTGGACTGATAGACTTTCTGGTCGGCTAGGCTAACGTTAATTTAGGTTAGCCAAACAGTCGCCTGTAGCCTGAATTGAAAACATGAGCCTGAGGAGAGACTCCACGTTTACAGTCTGTTGTATTCGTATGGATCCTCCTTGTGGTTGTTTGTCTTCACATGCTCATCAGGTTCATCTACTAAAGACATAAAGCAGCGTTTTAAAGGGGAACTTCACCGATTTGTCCAATTTTGAATGGCTAGCATTCAGCAGAATCATTCAGAGTGGATTGGTGAGAAACGCTCAGTTGTAGAGAAACTTGGTTGTTTACAGAGGTGGTGATGGGAACCAGACGTTTTCAGGAGTTTAATGGCTCCTAAAGCTCACTTACAGAGAGATTTTACATGGTATGGTTCTGAATACACAGCTTGATGTCTGACACATTGCTATACATTTAAGCCTTTGATTTAAGTTTTATTCTAAATGATATTTAATCCATCTGAATCTATTCATGGCGGAGGGGTACATGTAGGGTGTTCTATTGTCCCAAATAGTCCCTTAAAAAACGAAGCTTTTTTTATAATTTTCCACGATTTTGCTATTCTAAGCACTATATATAAATCTCAGATGATGTATAGGTGCATTTGTGGTTTTAAATACAATGGCTGTATTTGTGTTGTAGACATTAAGGCCCTTTCCATCACCACCACTGTTAAGACACAGGCTTCTCTGCAAATGAACCTTTTTATAGCAGACCACTGTGACTTTGTTTTATTTACTGTATTTTTGTGTTTAAAAAGTTTTAAACAATGCTTTAGTTTGAATCACTCAAACACAAGTTAGTGTCAGTGCATGAAATGTGTTTCTAAAGACTGAGACTGGGCTGGTTTTAATAAGGGTAGCCAATTGTTTATAAGATGCTGTGTTGCTGTGCTAAAATGTTATCATTTTAATTTTTGCTGATTCTTTTATACTTTAATGGACTTAAATGTTTGTATGTCAGCATTGACACATGATATGCACATACAAAAATCAGATATTGGCATCAGCCCACGTATCCTGTATTATGTGCTTTGCTCCTCTTTAGGGTGCATTTTGAGACTGTATTATAGATTAAATTTAATGTGCTGTAGGTGGACCTTTTTATGGACCTATTCATTTATTTGTTTTTGTCACACGTTTTGCTTTACATGCTGCATTTGCACTTGTGTGCATTGACAACAATTATAGTCATTTCACCGGTGGTTAAAAGGTGGTTTCTCACGTGTTGAAAGGCTGCATGTAGTAAGCAAGCTCTCACTCTAAGTCTGGTTAAACCTTGTTATAGTGACCTTGAGGTTATCTGATGTGACCTTGTGACTGTGTTTAGAATGAAATAAAGGATATCTCTGCATTTAGTTATGAGCTCCCAGATTACAAAGTTTAAACGTGCAGTATGCAGCAGCTGTACTGTCTCTGGAGGCTTGTTAAATGGTGCTGGGGCTTAAGGAAGATTGAAAGACAAGGTTAAAGAATGGCGTTTTGAGTGTAGTCAAAGACAGGACATGTGGCAGGAAGGCAGGCCTCTCTCCAGTGAAAGAGAAACATGACACTATCATACTGTAGGTGTGTCCTTTCCACCTCTAGCTTGCTGACAATTGTTGAAGTGTGAGCTGTGCAAGTGGGCTGCAGTCTTTCATGTCTGCTCCCCCGTTTAGGCTAAGCTATTGTTATGATGTGTGTTAGTAGCCACAGAACAAGTGGCTTTGTGCGATAAATTAGTGCAGGTGCTATGTGTTTTGGAATGGAGACCAGGCAGGAGATTTATGGACTGACACTCATCATGATTAGTTAGTATTCCTTAAAAGGACATTCTCCTGTTTGGATGACATGTGAAACATCAAAACTTGTTAAGCCTGCAACACTCTAATCCGTTATCCGTTAGTGAAATGATTCATTATGGCTGCTTACTGCCTGATCAACTTGGGAGCCAGCTGTGGCTTGGATCATGATGCTAGTCTGTGTAAAATGTTAGCTAAGAGGGCCCAAAGAGTTGTGCTTCCACCTTAGTCATCCCGTTTGACAGTCATGCTGGGCCACTGCAGTTCCGCTGAACTTGCCTGCAGCCATGGGCAAAGTACAGGAAATACTAGGTATTATCCGGAGGATGAACGTGACACCAAGCTTCTTCTTTCATTCCAAATGTTACAATTTGCACATGACTGATGCTCAGACTTTTTTCTCTCTGTCGCTAAAGTAATATGAACTGATTAAAGCGTAAAATTGTTGTCATATCAGATCATATCAACTCCTCTTTTTCACTGTTTAGGTCAGATACAGTACATCGTACTGACAATATGTAAAGTTATGTAATGCAGGATGTAACTTATGATATGTTAATAGGTAGCATATATGAACATAGTAGTTACTGTATACAGTAGTAGTTAATACAGTGTTCTAGCAGTAGTCAGATAATATAATTTATATTAATTAATTTTACTTTGAAATGCAGTAACTACATTTAAATGCACGTAATTTGGCTATTTGGATGCATAAAGCAGCGAGCAAGAAGTTTGCGTATATGTGTGTATGAAGGTGTCCATCTGTTCATATTGTGGGGGTTAAGAATATTGATAGCAGCTTTTTTTGTGCACTTTTAACATACGATTATAGTTAATAATCAAGATATCCCAGTATCCGATTCTGGCACACCATACTGTGTATTAGGCTGAACCAGGGTTGGTGTGGTCTGTCTACATTTGCTTCTCTCAAGTGCCATATTCACTCGAGCTGGCATGTGTGTAAAAGGCTACCACACAAAACCACAGACTTAACTAGTTTTTGTATTCTGTGGAAGGCATGATGTGTTTCAGCTAAAATGTGCGCCATTAAGTTCTCCTTAATGACAGGCTGCTTTAAAGCTTTGAATATGTCTGCCAGCGTCGTGCAGGAAATCTGTGAGAGATCTCTACTGACTGTCACTGAAAAGCTACAGAAACTACATTTAGAGACTGTAGTTACATTTGTGAGGGAAGCAGTTTACAGACAAATGTGGTGAGTCATGTGTCTAAACTAATTGGTTAACGTTTCATAGTGGAATTTGCGTGCCCTCCTCTGTGGCATGTGACGCGTTATACTAAAGTAGATCTGGTTGTTGTAAAACACCCAGTGGCTGCTATTTTCCTGATTAAAGGAGCTATTTTTCTGATTAAAGGAGCCATTCAATGAGGTCATAAATACAGTCAGTTTTTCACAGTTATTGCATTTAATTGAATAGTTTTAATTCTACAAAATTATAATATTTAATTGTGTTCCTGTAGACAATAATAATAAAACAAACAGAATAATTTAATATAATAATGTAATATGTGACTTGATTGTTTGCTTCTAAGCACTTTCCATGACCTAAAGTGCTGGACCTATCAGTGCCACTATTTAGGTGGTCTTTAATATGTTGTTATACCACTCTACCATTGTTTATACTTATGACCTTTTAATATGATTAGAAATACTGATACCCTTTGCTATCTGTATTGCTGCCAAAACCATACAGGACGTGTGGTGACATGCATACAGATTGCAATTTGGACAGCCAATTAGCAATCCAGATTTTGAAAATTGTGAATTCTTGATGCCTCATATCTCATTAATTTGTAGTATTAAAGTTAATAATAATAATAACAATAATAATAATAATAATAGGTATTTTTACATATGGGTGGCATGCTACAATTTTGCATTTCCAGCAGTATTTTTAATTTTGCTTTTAGGGTATTTTACACCACTGTTGGAGCTTTTGGTGATGTTTTTCTTTTGAGGAATACAGAATCCTACTCCACATTCAGGCATGTGATCTGGACATTTAGGTGGTACAACATACACTTGCTGCTTTGGTTGTTTCAGTATACAGACCGCGACTGTAAGCAGTGTGACGTGTATGCATCCAAAAGGGGAGTCAGAATTGGGAATTGAGGTTAGAGGACTTTTGGCATCTGGGAAAACTACAAAACTGAGACAGGGATCATGCAGATAAGGTTGCAGACTCCATTACAATCTAGTGCTATAGCAGGTGTTCCAGACCCAGAGTGACAATGACACAGAGGTTATTTTCCCTGTTATAAGTGAGCGTACCATCAAAATGATTTTAAAGCTGCTATTTTAGGCTAAATGATTACATAATGATGATTTAAGACTGCTATGTCAGTAAACATGTCAGTAGGTCAGTGCAGCTTATGGTATAAATGAAACTGTTGGCTGGAGTCACAAAGAGGAAAACAAGTCACGTAATGTCCTGGTAACTCACTCTTAACGATCCTAACAAGAACCATCTTTTCCATAGGTTGGTAAATAAATATACTGTCACATAATGCAGCTGTTAAATTAATAATGTATAAATCTGTATTATGCTGAACATGTGTCTTTTCAAAACAAAGTTTTAATTGTTTGCTAAAATCATTCATTTACTTGAGGCATGTGCTGAATTAAAAGGATTCCTGACACTGCATTTTAAATCATGAGGTCCAAGCAGTCTTAAAGCACAGGGTGGGTTTTATCTAACAACATTGTTTGTTTGTGTGTGTTTGTTTTTTTTTTTTTTCTTTGTTTGACACCTGCAAAAGTATACAGAGACCTTGTAAAAAAAAATAAAAAAATAATAATAATAATAATAGACAGCAAATATGGCTCCTATATAGACTAACTTCATAAGCAAGCCATTGTGAGTAGTGGTAGCCAGTGTAAAAATATGTGACCTTCACATATATAGAAATGCTTCAGGCTTGTGAGATCTTAGCCATGTCAGTTTCTCAACTTGCCAGGTACCTTGTGCAGATGGTTCATTAGTGTAGCAGAACCCTCCAATGCTGTTTAGGAATAGCTAGGTGCTGGTTCATTCTCTTCAGTGCCTTATGGGTGAATAGTTAGAAACATTCCTACGTTTCTGCTTATGGTAATTGTTTTGTGTAGGCTTGAATATTGTTGTGAAATCTTCAACACCGCAGTGGCTCCATTATCCTGTACTATACTGTTAAAGTGCCAGACTAACAGCAGTGTTCTTGGCAGCAGCTACACTGACCAATCACCTGGGGTATGGTCTGCCAGAAAATGTCTTCCTTCAGCTGGAGGTGAAATACACCCTTCTCTGTCCTGTACCCTTCTGTCAGCTTAGAACCTTCTATTAGTATGCAGATAGTGCTTTCCACAAGCTGTTGCATAACTATGTCTGGCTACATCAGCAATCAACAGACCAGTGTGCCACTCCTCTGTGGATCATTATGGACTGCTGCCGTGCTCATTTTTGGCTGATTTTTGACAGCAGTTACCACAGCTGTACCTGCCAATTTAGAGCTGGAGGAAAGTTCTGCCACATGCTGCTTGGTATCTCCCAAAGACAGGTTTTACAAGAACTGTAAATGTTGGCTTATTTCCTCCCATATATGTATGAATGTTTTATTTAATGTAAATAACAGTCAGCAGCGAGTGGTGGTTGTGAAGTTGTCATATTCCCTCAAGCATTCTATGCATCTTTTTGAGTCTGGCTAGAAGCAGTCATCAAGAAATCCCGACCCTTCACCTGAGAGGAAGAAGGTGTAGCCTGTTACTCACTGTAGTGTAGCTTATTTTTCCTGTCTGAGCAAGAGCGTGTGGGTGGATTCCATGTGGCAAGGCCCATTTCCTGAGGCTGCATTTGACGACTTGCAAATCGTAGCTTAACCGTGATTTTAGATAAGATACAGTCGAGTTGTTGTCAAATTAGCATCAAGATAGTGGAAATCCGAAAGTCTTCTTTCTGTTCTCACATCATATGTGGTGAAGTTTGCTCATAGTTCTAACATTCTGTCATAGATTTTTAGATTGAGTATTGCTTTCTCAGATGCCGGAAATGTCAGGTTGACAGCCAGATCAGACAAAAAAATGCTGTTTTTTTTCTTTCCTTTGCCAAAAGGAGGCAGGACCTTGCGTTGAGTTATTTAGGGGGTGCAGGAATTAAGCATCCCCCTCAGGAACCCAACCTGGCATATACAGGGCTTGTGTCATATGGCCGGAAAACCATGTTTTATTTTACTCCAAATCTCTTTCCCATGTATGTTATCTGTGTATTTAGTCAGATTTCATCTTCGACCGAGCCTTTGCTGTGTGCCTTTTCACCTATGTTCTTGCTATCCTCACTGCCAACACCACATTGCACTGACAGGTGGCTGAGAGCATGTGCTACATGTCCAACAGTGGCTGCTGATGGCGCTCTCCAAGTGTCACTTGTAGTGGGCTGTGTTTTTGCACGGCTGGAAGGCAGTTGACGATTTGCTGAGAGATCACTTTAGCGCACTCTCACAAACAAATAGCTCAAACTGCATTAGATAAGGTGTAGGTCACTAAGTTATATCAGCATTTCACACTCAGACTATCAGAGTTCCCTATCCTGTGAATGTTTTATTCACTATAAAGGTCATGACACACTGACCCAAAATTCCTAGTTATAGCTCATTCCACCCAGTGAGTTAACATCAGGGTGTCATAGATAATCACAGCCTTGATGCTGCTTGCAATAAGACACGCCGCTTATGTCCTAGTGTTCTTATGCGAAGTTATTGCAAAGTAAAAAGCAGGCTTAAAGGAAGTACACAGGTATAGTGTAAATCGACGCACTGTTCTGAAATGTACCATGTTGTAATCAATCAGATAGTGTGGTTGGAACTGTGATTGTTGCTGTGTAAACATCAACAAACCCAGAAGTGTAATTGTGGTCTCCTTGTTCCAGAACTTCTCTCTTTGTTCACACGCTTTTATAATGTCATCCTTTTTCACAGTGTTCAGAACAGTTTTCCCTTTCAAGCTGTTTCAGAATGATCTCTTCCATGTCCCCACTACTTTAGGTTTAGGCTTTAGGACCTACTGACTGAAATCATAGGGACAGTTTTTGAGAATTGAAGCTTGTTTGTGTAAATAAATGTCTTTTTGTTTCTCTGAACGTCTCTATCATCTGCCATTGAACATAAACGTGCGTGATGTTTCCACAGTGTAACTGCACTAATGGACACATCTGTTATGAGGAAAAAGTGTGGGTACGGGAGAGAGATATTTAGACGTTGCCATTGCTATTCCCCTCAGGCGAGGCCATCTTGAATCGGTCTGTGTGGTGGGGCCTCATAGAGGCTGGACAAAGTGAATTGAGACAGGCAGCATAAGACAACCATCTGCCCAACCCTCCCCCTGCCCAAGCCCCTGCCCAGTGGAGTGTCCCTCTGCTACAAAATGCTTAGCCCTTTGTGTACCTTGGATGAGATCAGTTACTTTTCAGGGTTGGTTGGGGGTGACTGACTTGGGTTGTGTCCGACATGGTTTTGTTTTTGATGTTTTTTAAATGACTTTTGAACAGGAGCTGGAGGGCTGAAACCTTATAGCCCCCTGTGAACATGTGTGGAAAGTCTAAATCACCACACATTTGTCCAGACACATCTTGCCTATTTGACTGCATTCGAGATAAGGGGGAGATTTTTGCCTAAGTGATTTTAATCATTGTGCAGGACAGTCCTGATCATTATGTGAGTGGAGGAGGCTGACGGGTAATAGATGTGCTGCTTGAAGAGGAAGATCAGTATTCCATTTTTAGAGCGCAAGGCAGTTCCTTAACTTTGTCATCTGCCTGCAGGCTGCAGGGACTGTGCTGCACGATCTCATCTTTTTCAGTGTGAGGCTGGGGTTGCCGCCAAGAAATGTGACCTCAGCTTCACAGAGACAAAAGAGCTTGGCTGTCCACTTGTACGCCTCTGTGAGAAAAGAAGGCTCTGTGAGTAGAAAATGGGAGTGAACAATTGAGACTTTCACAAAGCCTCAGATTCCTCACCTGCCCTCAGCAGCACTAAATACAAGATGGTCAAATCCAAACTGCCACTTAAGTGTAGTCTTGTTTGACTGCAGCTTTGAAAATCTTATTTATATTTTTGTACATTTATATGTATTATTTTTAATAAAAAATTAAATTCACAACAATTGTAGTTGTAGTTTAAAGCATCAGTTAGTGTTACCTGTTTTGGTACTTTACTGCTGATCAGTGTAGTTTTGCTCTAGAAGAGGAAGTATTTTTTGTTTTCCATGGTACATTGTACCATGGAAAAGAGGCTGTTCATTTAGCCTGCATGCCCCAATAAATGTGTGTTTTTGGTAGGCCGAAGCAAATCATTAGTGCTCAAGCTTTGAAATTGATGATGGCTGCCTCCCAGAAATCTAATGAAATAAGGCCCGGGCAAGATACTATCGATTGACTTGGTTGGTGGGATCTTTAGCTATTTGTGTGAATACAGATTGGCCATAAAGTAGCAGGCAGGTCTTCTAGCATTTGCACTGCTAAGCACAGCTCAGCTGCACTGTCTGTCTCTAAACAAAGACTATTGTGTCATCTGATATGCTGTACCTAAAACCTGAGCAAAACCTGTTCTGAAATTAGGAAGGGCTGCTTTCAGTGAATGTCACATGGCATTGAATTACACGTTTTCTGAAAAGAGAGAGAGAGACAAAAGTTTGTGAACCAGGTAAAAAGTCAGAGACTTGTTTTGTTCACCTGTAGTGTCTGTAAGTAGATTTTCATACTCTTGCCATATCAATACCTGGTCCATATATCTATGTATGCTGATAGAGATTACCTGCACTAATAATAACTCATCTAATTTAACTAACCTACAAGTCCTGATATTTATATACCATATTAATTCCATTTTTAAAATATTTCATTTTGGTGTCATTGTTTAATGTAAATAAATAGATAAACAAATAATTATCAGCTTGACTCAATGGCATTTACTTGTTAGATCATGTATTTATATATGCTTAATAAAAAAACTTTATTTTATTTACTTATTTTATTTATTATATACATTTAATATTTACTGTTATGTAGTCAGTACTACTACATTCTGAATCTGGGAATATAAGACATCATTCTTATCTTGAATCTTAATCTTATCATTTATCTCATGTGTGCATGCTGTGCATGTAAGCTTCCATTATTTATTTATTTATTTGAGAGAAATCTTTTTTTTTTCCTCTTTAATTTTTCCTTTAGTTTGTGTTTAATAGTTCATTTCCTAAGTGAATTATTAATATTTGTTTTATTTGTGCCTTTGTCTTTTGCTTTGTTAAGTCTTTTAAGGTGTATTTATCACATTGCCCGTGTCTATTATAAAACAGGGGCAGGCTTTTCTTTTTCCAGTATCTTTTATACAGCAGTGTCTAAATGTGTGTAATAAGCAAGCGTAATAACAAGGTCTCAAAAATACTGTTTAACCAAAAGTTTGCGTGTGGTAAAACCAGCTTTAAAACATTGTCACTCATGACGTATAACATGATGTGGATGACGTTTGATGGGCGAAACAGAAAGTCTTTACTAGCCAAGCTTGGGTTGATGTGCACATTGCTTTAACCACAGTTGCTCTAACACATTAAATTTGTGTTCAGACTAAGCTGTGAATCATCTGCACTACACCGACATTTTCCATTGGCTAAACATCTTTCATGCTTGTTGTCATTTTGTGTTGAGAATTTTTAGAAATCTGCTCCTCTGTGTATTTATTTTGCATCTAGCAAAAATGCCAGCTTTAATAGTGTTTGTAAACAGACTGTTTGACTGACATAAATGCCCAAAATAAACGTGTATGCACCGTAAAACGTGAATGCTGGCACATATTTGCAGTAATATGCAAAGATCTGTGACAGTTAATGTATTTGTCCAGTCAAAATGAAGTGCATAATTTTCTAGAAAACATGAAATTAGATCCATTTGTATAAAAAGGCATTGTCAAATTGCCCAAACTGTAGTTAATTAAAAATGTAAAAAAGTAAAAAAGAAAATGGGACTGCTAATTGTCATGCAGGACCTGCTAGACCACTAAAACTGTCACCATCAGATAACCAGTACTAAAAGCTTTCATTTTTGAGAGAGAGGAGGAAATCAAGCTCCACTCTTGTTGTGTCCGTCCATCTTTCCGCAGTGAAGACAATGTATGTGGTCTGAAAGTGCATGTGTTAAGAAGCCTTTACTGAGAAAAGAAAATGGATATCAAAAAAGTATGTTTGCAAATTAAACAAAGAAGCTGGTGCTGTTCTCAAGACAGTAGATTGACCACCCCAGAGTCCAGACCTTAACGTTATAGATGAAGATGTGATTGTGAGAAGCAGGAACTGCAGCCAAGGTTCAAGACTGAACTTTGGAGCAGTGGAAAAATTTCCCTGCATACTTTTTTGCAAAACTGAAAGCGAGATTCCTATAGGGAGGTGAACACAATAAATTTGGGGGGGGACGGACGGACATGTATTTCGTTGTTGAGGCTTCTGTCTAATCTGTGAATGACACTCATCATCAAATGAATAGTTGCACAAATCGCAGACCAAGCAACCACTGCCCTTAACACCACATCATTGTCTCCAAAGACTGCGATGTGGTCGACAATTGCATCTTTAGAATTAAGTCCTGTTGTTGTCGTGCAGACGACCAATGAATCCCTGTGCAGAGGCACCGTGGTCAGTACCAAGATCAGCTGTTTGTTGTCACACGTCCAGAAGGCCTGGTGTCACTCCACTTCCACCCCTACCACAAAATCTGTAGGAACTGTGTGAGAGTATTCGAGCTGCATGGGATGGATTATCACAGGACACCATTAGAGCCTCTACAGCTCCATGCCAAGGCGCCTGGCATGTTGCATTGGCAAACATTCTGGTGCAATGCCATGCTGGGAAACACCACTTCTGTATGTGTAGCTCAATAAATATTGCCCATAACAGCGTAAATTCATCATGGTTTATTGTTCCTGCTAACCTTTTCCTTCTTAATAGAATTGCAATCCAACACTTCCTTCTAGGTACAACTATTCATTTGATGATAAGTGTTCATGTCTGAAACTAAAAGTAATAACTGTTAAGGAGTACATGATTAGTGACAAATGGCCTTTGATGTTTGTGCACATATTATATAGCTGACAATTTTATTTTTGAATGTGCCTAGATTTTTCGCTCAGTAATGCCAAGAATTGGGCCAAAATGATGTGTACCTGCTTCTGTGGATATCAGTTATAGTGCCAGTTGCTATGACAGCAACAGTGTTTACCGGTGTCTGTGTTGACAAAAAGGACTTTGCCTCCCCTTGCACACCCCTTGTGCAATTCAAATGATTGGAGATTGGTGTGCAGTTCACGTATGCTCTGCCATGCCCAGAATGTCATGTCTATTGTGTTAATGCACAGCGGTAGCTCTGTAACTGAAGTAGTAAGGTTTTTAATGTACACATATTGTTTTTTTTCTCCATGCTGTTTCTCACTTTGGGGGACAAGATTTGAATATGAGATTGACTTGGAGTCAGGCTTGCATGCTGTGTAGAAGAGTCATAGTCCACCTCATGTACGTGCCAGGCACAGACATACTTGAACGTCTGAAGTAGTGAGCCACATTCATACCACATTGCTATCGAACAAATTAAATCAGAGCACCAGAAGCTCAGTAATATGCCACCTTATGGGATTTGCTATCGTTGCTTTACCTTTAGACTACAAAGCCTACAAGCTATGTGTTTATCTGGCTGATCAAATTTGCTGGCTGACACTGGCCTAATGCAGTACTGTTAAAAAGCCTTGCGTAATCGGTATCTAGTATGACGCAGAGTATGGTGGGGCGAGCACATGCTTTCCATGCTCAGTCGTGCTGATATTACTTAACAGCCCAGCACTTCTCTAGGCCGTTTAAGTGTTAATTATACCAGACAGTCAGCCACCTTGATGTGTTGCATTAAACTCAGTGGGTTAAACTCAATGTTCTTTGGCACAGCAATAGACTGAGATGTGATCTGATCCTATATCAAACACATAACAATAAACACCACAATTTTGCCAGATTAATATAAAAATGTAACACATTTTTCTCAGTCAGTACTGTTTGGCTTTAGTAAACTAAAGCTGCCAGGTGAGCTTGTTTATTTTCCAGGTCTTTGTCTGACTGGCTGTGTCCCATTGGGCCTACCTGCTCATATATTGTGTGATTATATTCACGATACAGTGCACCGTCTGGTCCCTTACTGCATAATCCTGACTGCTGAACAGCTGGTGAAGTTTTCCCTTACAGCTCACTGTTAGATAATTAGCCTTGTCAAAAGAGGATCATGCTTTGAAGTTTGCAAAAAAAAAAAAAATAACACACGGATGTAACTAAACGGCTTGTACAGTAATGTTGTGAAACTTTTCTTGTGCAGTCAGGGAAGCTGTATATGGTCGTATGTGTATGTAATGTATCTTAAATCATATGGTCTGTCTGATATAACAAACATCAGAAATCTTTAGCATTCTCAGTACTGTCTGCACCTCCTTGTGCAAACACTAGTGTTTTGAGAACAAGCCTACTTTAATCATCTTGTTTACTGGTTAATCACCAAGTAGTCGCCTGCTCTGCACTCCATGACAATAACAAACATTTTAGAGCAACATGTAGTCTCTGAATTGATCAAAGGTTTGTGATGTTTATGGCATCCCATTTATAATTAAAACATTTTTGCTTGTGTGCTTAGATGTATGATAGTTTGTTTTGTGCAGGTCTGTATTCATGTAACAATACTTTTGGTAGCCAAATTTGTTTTTTAGTTGCTCATCATGGACCTGGCTTGTAGCTCACATGCTCACTCAGGTTGAGTGAAATGCATGAACTTTTCTAATAGGACATTGTATAAAATAATGAAGACTTGAAGGACAGTAAGGCTGATGTTAAGTCAGGTCAGTGTTTATTTAAGTAGCGCCTTTTACAACTGATGTGTCACAAAGCAGCTTTACAAAGAATCCGGGTCCAAGCCAAGGCCGACAGTGGCTGGGACAAGCTCCCTCATACCAAGAAGAAGAAATCCAATCATGGCAGTGAAGTAACAGTATGAGACCATACAGGATGGGCAGTTATTCAGCCTGGGGAAAAGAAACACCATTAGTTCTGTTGGAAGAACTGAACAGTATATGGTGTTAATAAAGTACAGCAGTGACTCAGGCCTGGCATGTCTGGCTATTACAGCATAACAGAAAGGGAGGGCCAGAGGATAAAAAAAAAAAAGAAGGGAGTATTCTGCGCCCTTCTGCTCCACCGGCAACAAACTTAAGTGAACAGGGGAGCAGCGGGTCGACAGCACCAGCAATTAAAAAAATAAAATTATTACCAAACTCAACTGAACAGGTAGGTTTTAGGCCTGGACTTTAAAACTGAAGCTGTGTCCCAGTCCCTAACACTGACTGGAAGATTGTTCCAAAGCTGAGGGGCTTTGTATGAAAAGTTTCTACCACCGATTTAACTTTATCAATTTTAGGTACTAACAGCGAACCTGCACCTTGTGATCTGAGTAGTCGTGTCAGTTCATAATAAGAGCAGTTCACTCAGGTAATGGAGAACGAGGCCAATTAGAGCTATAGAGCTGTTAGTAGAAGAATCTTGTACTCCGTTTACTGACGACCAGTGTACGGTGATTCTAGTTCTTATTGTAAGGTAGATAAGACTGGGCTGATAAGGTCAAACTTTGTGATTCTTCCTAGGACTCTGGCTTTTTGGACTATTTGCTTGTTAAAGCTATTTCTGGAACAATCAGAAAGCAGGGTGTTACAGTAATCTAGCCTCAGTGTGGTAAAGGCATGAACTAGCTTTTCTACATCCTTTAGTGGTGGTGCGTTTCTGAATTTAGGAATCAAGATAAATGTTACCATCACATGCAGGCTAATTAACTATATACCACATCTTTCAGATGTGTATTTTACAGTGTTTACTGTTGTTCCAAAATATGCGTTTACTCCCTGTAACTCTGACGGCACGCTTAGTCCAGGTTGGGACTGGGGCTTGTCACTGTGGTTATAGTGGACGGGTTTACACAAAAGTCCAGGGCTGAATTTGGTTTCGGGCCCAACCCTGCTTTATAGATTATCAAGCCAATTCATAAAACATGGCTTACTCAACTTGGAGTTAAAACTGCATGCCTCTCCGGAGACACACACATCAGAATGTGTAGATTTGTTTAAAAAGTAAAGTATTTATTTTTTTAGGTTTCTGGGGAAGTAATGGAAGATGTTACAGTGAACTATAGGCATATTATAGTGTGATGTACAAGTAGTCACTTCATTAAGTACACCTCCTTGTATCCTCACCCTTTTGTCCATTTTGTCAGGTCCACATAACAACAACCTGTTTCTCTATATACTTTGTTGGCCACATTTTTGCCCTGTTCCTCAGTGGTCAGGACCATCAGAGATCAGATAATATTGGATATTATAATCCACCGTCTGCGGTGAATCACTGATGTAGTAGTGGCATGCAAGTGTGTTATGTTGTAGTACATGTGGATCAGACAGAGCAGCATGGATCAGAAAGGCAATTGTAACAGGCTGTGTGCAGCATGTAGTCCTTCGTCGTGCAGCTGACTGCCAATGATGCCAGTCAGTCACTAACCGAATGACTCATGGAGGACGTCACTGCTTGCCGAATGTCCACACTCATGGCTGCTGGGTCAGCCAGGTACAGTGATGAGGCCCATCCTTGCTTACTTCACATGCAAGGCAGATTGTGGAACTTCAATCATTCACACGATGTCAAACCTACCCACCAAGTTTCTTTTCTGTCAGTCGATTCCTTCTGGGTGCATCTTTCTGTGCAACTATTCTATAGAGTGTATATGTCTATGTTGTTTTTTTTTCTCTGGCTTATAATGGTAAGACTGACTGCCAAGGGTTTAAAGAACCTACCAAAAACGTTACATATCGCACCGAGTCGGAACTATTTACCGCCTCTACAACAATCTCCGTTTGGCATGCTAGTTAAAAGACCACGTTCTGTCAAAACAGGCAGTTCTTGGTCAGACTAAAGACGGTAAAGTTGAACAATTTGTTATGGTGATGTACCTAAATGCCTACATGTAAAAGATGACAATGTTATAAGTGGCAGTCATCCATTTTTCCCCCCAATATTTGTCTTTTAACCCCACCCCCCACCCCCCTCACACACACACTCTCTCTTTTCCTCCCTCCCTCAGTGCTGGTGGAATGTGAACTGTATCCCCTGCCAGTGAGACAGTAATTAGTGAGGCTCTGAACATGGTGGATTAGATGTTTGGCAGCAACCTCTCGCACATCCTGTTGATCCCAGCAGCAAGGCCTCTTCTCTCCTGACTCGTTCCAGAACCTGTTCTCACGGTTCTCCTTCAGAACAGCTACCTTGCTACTTTCCTTTGATACGCTGGTGAACTCTGAAGGTTGAGGTGGAGGGGGCGAAACCTTTCATGTCAGAACATACACGTTCAGGAGGCAGTCTCTTCCACGCTCCACTGCCGCCAGGTTGGAGTGTAGTTGCCTAGGTAACAACTCGAGGCAAAGCCACTACAACTGTGTGTGAGAGGTGAGCAGAGTGCTGGGATAGAGCTTCACGTTGAATTAACTTCAAGCTAATTTGGATGTGCTGTACCATGTGAGGACCAGCGTAGATCTAAACAGATTAACATGCAGGGTCTAAGGTTTTTTTTTTATTTTTATTTTTTTATTTTTTTTGTAACACAGTCAGCCATTGATTAAAAGACTAATAGTTAAAGTATCAGAATGTACTGTTCCCAGTCCAGACAGGAAGTTAGGCTGCAAAACAGCTCACATTTAATCAACCACTTCACCCATTCATGCTGAAGTTATATGGAGTGTTTCAGTCTGGAATGCATTCAGAATGCAGTACAGGGCAGCCAATCAGAACGAAGGCCTTTTCTACATATCGCTCTAAAGCACAGTAACAAAACCAGCCTGATAATTCTGCATTATGGCTGTAGGAGTCTTATCTGCAAAGGCCTTGTGTGGCTGCCTGTTTTCATTAGCAGGAGCATACAAGTATCAATGCATGGCGACAGATGACACATCTCTGATATGAGCAGGGTTTTTTTTTCCCCCTCCTCAAAGCTAAGGCTGAGCATATTGGGCCGTAATGTAGGTTGGTGTGCTCCTGGCTGTGTTTATGTTTGTTGTGTGAGGCCAGTCACAGCCAGTGCCTCAGCAGGGGTGAACTCATGTTTGGCAGATGGAAGTACCAACTCTGCTGGGAATTGGACACCCTAGTACCATGACTCAGTATTTCCTACCGTTCTAAGAGACTGAAGCAAATCGGCCAGTTTAGGAGAACCGAGCCTTGATGGTGTTTTGTCGAGTGTAATGATATGTACACTATGACTCAGTGGTTTGGATAAGTAGTCAGTCATGGGTCTTATATTTGTTGGTTCAAATTCCACTTGGAATCCATGCTTAATTATGCTTTTTGATTTGGAGTGATGTTTATGCAGCCTTGTTTCCAAAACAGTTGGGACTGGGATGCTGTGCACAATGTAAATAAAAGCTAAATCCAGTCATGAGCAAATCATTTAAACCTTGAGTTCAATTGGGAATACTACAAAGACAATTTATTAAATGTTGAAACTAAGAAATTGTATTGTTTGTTTGTTTGTTTGTTTATTTATTTATTTATTTTTAAATAAATGCCTATTTTAAATTTGATACCAGCAACGTGTTGAAAGGTTGGGACGGATCAACAAAAGGCTATTGTTCTTAATTCAGTATGGGGCTTAAATGATTCACCCATCATTGCATTACATTTAATTTTCTAAAGCACCCCAACTTTTTAAAAAGCTTTGCAGTACATCTTATCTCTTCTCATGTCGTCTCAATGCTGAAACAAAACGTTGCATCTCCAAAAACAAAACTTCAAAGGAGAAGAGGAATTTATTTAATTTAAATTTCATCTTAGTGTATCAAGACTTAATTCTGAGTTATTTTAGAACACCTTTACTGGATCATTCATGGTGAAGTGGTGTGTAAGTGGTGTCTTGACTGTTATGTAACATTTATGTAACAAAAAAAATACAACAGCAGTTGGAATCCGAAGTATTATTCATATATTGATAAAATGTGTAAGATTTTGCTTAAAATATTAAAATGCTACACCTTTCTGAAAGGGGTTTAAGGGTTTAAAAGTGGCCCATTGCACTCTTTGTTGGGATGGGGTGATTTGATCATTTTCCCTCATCAGCAATCATGTTTCTATACCTAAGGATAGCATTGGCCTTGTAGAAACATAATGAATGGTCATTACTATAGCATCAGAGAGAAAGTAATGCATGCTAGTCATTAAAAATTGGTTTCATGTAATACAGTGCCATTTTTTAAATATATGTATTTGTTGTGGTGTGACTTATTACATAGACATAGAAAAGCAAAGGAACCAGTGAATACAACCTAGAGTTGTCTGTAATGCCCAGTACAGGTAAAATAACTGAACGTGCAGAGGATCAAAGACTGTATGCTTCTGCACATGTTAATCAGCATCTTGAGATGTTCCAGCTTTGTTTGTCCATGTATAAGAAAAACCTGAGGTTCCCTGCCTGAGACGCTGAACCAGAGAGGTAGAAGAAGAGACGTAGCCAAAGGGTACATAAGGTGACGGTGGTTTGGAGGATTGGAGAAACAGCTGGAGCCAGACGGAACTCCGTGTTCCGAGACGAATCTCTGGCTTTACACCTTGAAGACTGAGAGGCTTTACACCCACACACCACCCAAATAAGAGATTTGGTCTATGCTATTCACATCCCGGCGTGTGCAGAGCATGCCAAGTATTCAGAGCCAAAAGCCTTCATGATGTCATGCTCACTCGTGCAACAGCACAGTAGCAGACAGAAACGCATCCTTGATTTACATCTGTAATTTCCATGTCATTTTAGGCCTATTGCAAGTGTGGCTCATTATGTAACAAAGTACAAGCGTGAAATTGATGGGGGAGTTATCCAGCTTTCCACTGATCGGGGAACTACCCATGGGTCTGTTATGAATCATACAAAAAATAAAGACGCAGTAGAACCATGGTAGTGTCCCATTTTGCAAAATCCCCCTAACCTGCTAACTTACTGGCCCAAGAGTGTAACACTTTCAATGCAGTAAAACCAAATGTTTTAAATCACTTGGTCCACTTGATCCTTAGTCTCCTTTTCGCTGCAGTTTGTGGAAACCGTTGTCAGTCAAAACTAGGCATTTGAGTACATCCTGACAGTGTAAAGAAGACAGGGGAAGGGCTTATGCTATCCTTTCCTGCTCAAAAGAGTTATTTTAAAAAAAGCTCATAAGTTCAATGTATTATTTTGTAATTGTGTAAATTTGTATTCCTCTGAGCCAAACCAGTCTGTGCAGTGTTATTGCAGCTTTGTAGAATTAAGACATTTTTAAACACATCAAGAATGAATTTAAAATAGTATCTGAAAATATGCGCATGGTTTCAAGTGTTGCGATATGTCCGATGTTAGACTTGATGGTTCTGCACACCACAGACAACCACTGAAGCTTGGGTGCTAGTTTTAGTAACACTGGACAACCCAGCCCTGACTGAGACACTGTTTCCATTGTCTGTTAACAGCAGTGAAACTGCCTTGGCCTTGCAGTACCACCCCATACAGATCACAGGGTTGCTTGAAGAGGTTTCTGGAAGGCCACTGCCCTTTCCAGTCACCCTCAGCAGTCTCAGGCTTCAAAGAGTCAAGGGGATGAGGTGTGGGGAGCTTATTGTCTACAAGTTTTATGTGTTTCCCATGTTGTTTTTAGGGGACCTGGCTTGGACAGAGTAGGTTCTTGTACTTTTCTGTAAACGCAGCTCAAAGCCAATCCCATGCTGACAAAACATTGTAACTGTCAACACTACAGGCTTTTATTTTGGATGCCAGGCGACTTCGGAGAGGCATGGGAAACATGTCAGGAAGCTAATCAGAGATGTCTTGGGGCTGCCCTATGTTGTAATTTACTTCGGTAAAAGGACTTGAAGCTTTTCGTATGCAAATACACTTATGTCCTTCTTTCTAAAACTGCACCCTGAAGACTTTAAAAAATTTAACCAAAGAGAAGAAGAATAAATACTGTGATATGTATAACTTATAAAAGCGTTAGCTAGTTCTGTTTTTCTTCATGTTGTGGGGATGTGAAATAATGGACAGGCTCCAAACATTCATCAGTAAACAACTGTATGCCTTTCCAAGTTTGATGGCTGACTTTAGCAGTTTGCAGCATAAAAGAAACAGGTTTAAGAAGAGCTCTGATATTTCACTCTCTCTGATCACGGTCCTGCCCTAGAACTACCAGATAAATCCCTATAATCTCTTACTCATGTGTTGGGCAGAATGACTGATGGAGAAGATAAATGGGAGGGCTGAAGTCTACTTTCTTTCTCTTTCCATCTCACATCATCAATCTGTCCATCTTCTCTTCTCATTCCCAGTTTTTGCTTTTAAGCTGAATCGATCGACTCAAAGATTGATGTTTAAGAGGCATTATGGATGAATGATCCATGCTTTGCATGAGTTATAGGCTGGAGCTCAGCACTTCTGAAGTTTGTTTCAATATTTGTCTCAGTGTACTCTGCGTCACTCAGAAGCTTTGTGTAATCATAATCAGCTGCTGAGGACGAACCCTCTTCTATCTCCACCTTAACACTGAAGAGTTGCTGTGCTCAGCTTCTAGCAAAGAAATGAAAGCTACTTGTTTAACCCCATAAACAGCAGGCCTATTATGATATAATACTTAATAAAGACTGAATCCTCAGTAATCGCTACAAACTAACTACTAGCAGGGATTAGAGATTCTGCTGCTTGTGTATTCTCATGCATCTTATATGTTTGGAGGGGCCTCGACCCGGACCAAACTGATTAATGGTTGGAAACATCAATGTCCCTTTTCTCTTTGGGAGCCGCTTTCATGGCATTCAGTGATCTATATGATTCAGTGGTGTATATGTATATGTATGTGTATATGTAGCAAGTATGCTTCCTATTTGTTAGGATTGCCCGTTTATCATAAATGCTTCACTGTTTAAGGTAGAAGTAGAAGCCAGTTAATAGAAAGATGGCTTTAGCCTTGTGTGAACCATTTGTCTTTCTTTTCTTCAGCTTTCAGCTGACTATATGCAGACTTGTTGCTGACTTGTTGAATTTATTTGTATAGTCAGTCATAAAACACTTTCTCATTTACTGTGGTATTCACAGTAAATGCTTATGCTGCCAGTCAATTTCTGTCTTAGCCATCTTCAAGTTAGCTTTTAGAGGCATGCAACACTTCAGATGTTCTGTTTCTATCACCATCACTGTGAACAGTACTGACCCAAGACGTTTCACTAGAATGGCACTCAGAATGACTTTGTTTACATCTTAACTGCTTAATTATTATCTTGGTAATCCTCATTCTGCTAACTACTCTTTAAACGTTCCCCAGAACTCTACCTCTAGACGATCTTTGTCATCATAGTGAGAACTGTTCATGACATGACCTATTCCACATTATTCAGTGTATTTTGTGTACTCATTTGACCCTCTCTGCCGTTTATGAGTTAATTAATGGCTATTGGGCAAACAAACATGAAACGTTGTGACAGTTTCTGAACCATGGAAACTGGAGTTATTTTAGTGTCACTTCTAAACAGATGTTGAAATGGCCGTCTCCCTCTAAGAGGCTTCACTTCATTAGCACCAGCTGTTCCAATTACAGATTTAGTAATTACCATATTGTGCTGCTGATTATTAGTTGTGTGGTCTCACTCTCTCTTGGGTAGGGATTACTGTAAAGAAGCGCAGCAACCAACGAGTCCTTTCTGCCAGTGTTGAATAGGGTTAAACGCTGTGTGTTCTGCATGTGTATATACACTGCCTGGCCAAAAAACAGGTCACCGCCTGGATTTAACTAAGCAAATAGGTAAGAGATTGGATAATTACTGCATGGGTAATTATGTTTCAGCTGGCAACAAGTTATTTAACCCTAACTGATGCAGTGAGCAGCTTCTCATTTGTTAAACAACCATGTCGAAAGACATCCTGTGGTCATGAAAAAAAATTATTTATCTGTTTAGAAGGGTCAGTTTATTGGCATTCATCAAGCAGAGATGAAGAGCTAATCTCTTGATGTATACCCACGGTGGCTCTTTAGTGCATTCCTCTGGCTTTTTGTTCTCTAAAGCTGTAGTGACGTCTTCCTGTCCTCCTCAGTTTGGAAGAAAGCTCTCATGCCATGTTACAATGACTTTCTATGGAGGTGGCAAGCGCCAGGGTAATTCTTTCGGTCAATATTAGATTTAGAAAAGAGATGATGGATGTTGTGTAGATGGTTTTTGGCAAATAACGGTTTACTTACGGCTGCCCCATCCAAAAAGTTTTACTGGTCTTGCTAAAGACAATATTAACAAAACAATAGGCTATGCATTGTTAATTGCTATGAAAAGCTTCATTTGTTTTCTGGTTCTTTTGATTGGTCTGTTGCAGTGTCTATCTATAATTTATGATTTTGTATACAGTTTGTACAGTTACCTGTTGTGTGTTTTATTTTTTTTTATTTATTTTTTTTTTTTGTAAAAACCTAAATATGTTTAAGGTTCTAAAAGCACTGTCTCACCTGTTACAGGCACGTCCAGCCATGATTGAAGACAAGGGTCATCGAGTGACGGACTACTTTGTGGTGGCCGGACTGACAGACAAGTCCACGCCGTTGGAGCAGGATCTGTCTGAGACTAAGTCCAGTGGACCTAAAGCCCCCATCACTGACTTAGCAGTAATTAACAAGTCTGCAGGTGAGACTGTGCCTGAAGGCTTTACATGCATAGAGACCACCTACACCGGCCAGCCAGCCAATCTCAACCATGGCAGCCTCAAGAGCCCAGAACTCTTCCTGTGCTACAAGAGGGGCCACGGGAAGCCTCCACTAAGCGACATTGGGTGAGTATGAATACTTGGCATGTGCAGGCGATGAGATTTATTTATTATGAAGTCAGTATATAATTTTAACAGTTAATCAAAAAAGATGAACATTTAGAAATTTAGTTAAAAGAACAAAGCAGTTATGTTTATTGATCAGCATCTCCAAAGCCGGTTTCTTGCTCTGAAAGACCTGTAGGAAAGTTTAAAGTATGTTTTATCATGAAAACTGTTAGCAAATCACTGCTGATTCATCGGGAAGCTAAATTGTTGTGTGCTTGCATAGTTTCTCTTGAGGGCAGGTTGCTGCACACATGTCAAACCACAAAGACCTTCCTGTTATATTACAGCATAGACAATTTAAAGATTGCCTCTAATGACATCCAGTTCATTGATTAATTGCTAAAATGAAATCCTGGTGTTTGGCACCAACATATCTGGACTAATATTAGTTAATTACAAGTTACCAGTGAGTACTGTTCCACCATGTGAATTCACCTGGTGTTGGTCAAAAAACATGGTAATAGAAATGCCAAACTTCGTATTGTGAGCCATCATGTGCCTAAATTTGTGAAAATGTTTTGACTTGAGCATCAGGGCCACCTTAATGGCTTAGTTATTTTGTCCTGTTGCATTGGTGAAGTAAGATTGTGATGCAGATAGGGCTACAAAAGAACATTTTATTTTTGATATTTCATTAATCTTGTAAATTAGTTGGCTAATACACAATTATTCCGCTTAATCAGCCTGTAAATGTGAAAAAAAACAAGTTTTCCCTGTGTCCTGACTTTGTGAGGTACTGTTCGCCAAGAGCTAAATTACAACAACGGAAAAACAAGTTGCTTTGTTTTAGCCTGCCAGTAAAAGTCTTGTAGTTGAATTTTAAATATGTATAATAATATTAAAACTCTTATAATAATATTAAAACATTATTTAACAGGTTTAGAATTTTAACATCTTCACTGCACAAGCTATGTGTGAAGCTTCCAAAAAAACGAGTTTACAAAATGAGTTAATTGAGTTAATCCTGATGCATCAAGGATTGTTCCTGTTACTAATGTAACATGATGAGCCTGTTGAGCAACGAACAGTCACCTTCAGTACGAACTGCTTCCTCAGGTAGTAGTTTGGTTTGTGAGTACACAGTAATGGAGAAATAACTACTTACTGACTGTTCTGCTGCTTTAAAATTGACACCTGCATGCTTTCCGTTTTGGTAGGCGAAGGTGTAATTCTAATTGTGCTTTTACTTTTGCTATCTGCTCCCACACACATGACTCCGTAAACTGTACCTCCTGCTGCCCTCTTTAGGGTAGCCGTTAATTCACTCTTAAGTTTGACGTACATTGTTGTTTTTGTCAAATGACTGGCTGTAGTTGCAGACTTCTGTAGTAAAGAACTTGTGTTCTGTTATTATGTAGCTTGTAAATATAAATATACATAGTAGCTTATCAGTTTATCACTGCTTATTGCATCAATATTTGATGTCTGGTCAGATGTCTGGATGGATGCCTACAGCTTTTATTTTCATGTCTGTAACTGCTAATACTAAATATGTACCTTTGAACTACTACATTTAAGTTTGCATATTATTATAAATGATGATGTATAGTATAGACAATGGATCACCATTGTAATTTTTTTTTTCCTTTTTTCCTTCCTTTCCTCCTTTTTAATGTCCCCTGCAGATTGCCACTGCTGTTTTTACTTAACCCTAGTTCTGAAGCGAAGTGAATATTTTGTGTGAGAAATGGTTTATGGCTAAAGGTGTGGAGCGAGCATTCGCCATTCACCATTTAGTGACATACATAAGTACGGAGAGCACAAAACAGCTGTCGATGCTGGCAGTCACTGACCCATTTGTCAATAGACAATAGACAGTGTGAGGTCTGGGAGCCTAGACTGGTTTGGGAGTGTGTGTGCATCATCTTTGTTTGCGTCATGCTTAATTTCTTACATACACTCAGAGAAGTTGGTAACAGTCTACTAACACAAGGAAGCTCTCAAACATGATAATGCACTTTTATCACTCTCACTCTCTTTCTCACTCTCACTCACTCACTCTCATTCTCTCTCACTCACGCGCTCGCTCTCTCTCTCTCTCTCTCTCTCTCTCTCTCTCTCTCTCTCTCTCTCTCTCTCTCTCTCTCTCTCTCTCTCTCGCTCTCTCTCGCTCTCTCTCTTTTGCGTGACGTTTTACTGTTACAAAATGTATCAGGTATTTTAATGCCGGGTGCTCAGCATATTTAGTGTGTAGTTGTCTCCGTCTGTTTTAAAATGCACATAATGTAATCACGTTACTATCTTATCTTACAGTGGTGGTGAATAGGTCTGTGCACACTGTGTACATTTCTAAGACGGGAGGCTTTTTACATATTAACCCTCTCCCGTGGGAACCTGCATTTAGCTGTGGATAGGTTTGCGCTGATAGTGGGTTTTATATTGCACAGATGCTTTGTTGCGCCTTTACTAAAGCCTAAAAACAAATGAGGTAATCTCAAGTGGCACCACTACTGCACACATAATGATGTAGACACAGTTTTGCAGATTTCCTTGGCCGAAATTGCTCATTTGAAAAAATGCTGTGGTTATCAGTTTTGTCGAGATCGTAAAGGCCTGTAAATATTGAAGCGAAGCCTGATGGTCCTGATTCATTTAAACACAGACAAATTAGATTCAAATTAGTCTCGTGGGAATAGATTAATGGTGTCATGGTTCTTTTAGTCTATGACCGAGGTTAACTCTGAATGCGTATTGCTCTGTTTTGTAATACTTGAGCCTAAATTAATTTAGGTATTTAGACCATTCTGAGCTCATCTGTTTTGACAACTGCTACATGCCGGCTCAAAAGTGGCTTTATGAATCGACACTTAAAAGAACGCGGCCTGTTAATTAATCATCGCTCCACTGTCTGTGAACTAGGCTGTTTCCTCATTCGGGCCTCATGCCTTTATGACTGGTTTCTCATTAGTGCTTATTTTTGGGTTTCAGGCAGGGTTGGCCTGAGATGTTTGGTCAGTGTTCTTTTTCACTTCTTTGTAATGTAGGGAGATGAAGGAAGAATCCGGACACAGGCAGAGCTCTGAGCGTCTACTTAAGTCGATCGACGTCTGTTCCCATGACCTCAACAAGGTTTCCATTAGGCTTGCACAGACACTGGCAGAATTTATTGTTTGCCTGAGCTAACCTGCTGGGGACATGTAAGGTGCTGATACTTAAGCTGTTCACTGAGATGATGATTATAGGTGATCACTGGATCACTGATCATAAACGTTATTGTCTTTACACGTTACTTATGTAATACAATTGTAAAGCAAACTGACCAAAATGAAAGCATTGCAGCTTTCGTTGATCACATGTTGGGAGCAGTTCTGATCGGAAAGCTTTCTGTTCTCAGAGCTTTAAGAGTCCTGACCATGCTGAGTAAGGACTAAGGTCTTTTTAAAACTGTTCTAAAATAAACCATTTTGATGCAGCAGGAATGCTGAAAGATCTCAGTGTGGTGATAAAATGAAGTGAACCTGTCCTGTGCAGATCTCTAGCTATAACTGAAATATTGATCTCCAACCAGCTCCTGCTTTATTGAAAACTTGGTTCTGTCGTCTTTAAGAGTTTCTGGATGAGTTTCATGGTTTTCATGATTTTTGTAACCAGACATTACTTATCTGTTTAGCTAAGCTAATCTCCTAGCTTCCCTGGTATAAGCAGTTTGACTAAGGCTTCAGAAATGTGCTTCCAGCTGGAAAAAAAGGTTCCCCCCTCCCTGTGGCTTTTACATAATTGTTGGGTTTTTCTGACTCACCCTTGATCCTCAGTTCAGATATCTTTTCAGAATTAAACACGGACCGGCTTTCACCTCTAGGCAGTATTGTCTAAGGTCTTCTCGAAGGACTCCTAGTGATTCTACATGTTTTCTAAATACAGTTCTCTTACTTGGTTGGTACTAAAACTTTTAATAGTAAGTGCCAGATACCCTAGACTTCAAAACAGCTTTGAGAGAACACATCAGATTATTCAGCACTGAGAAAACAGCTTAGTCATATTGTGTTCATATGTCTTTGATGTAGTCTAAAAGTGGGTTAACTGAATGCATTTTGTGCGATGGAAATATGAATAGAAGAATCTGCTTGTAATAAAAAGCAAAGCGGTAAGTCTGCTGGCTGAAATAGCTGAAAGGCTTTAGCAGTAATGTCATAGTGCTGTTGCAGACTAAGAGGAAAATGTGGAAGTAATGTAATGTGGCTTGGGTAAAATGAGTCACAGCCTGCCAGCACCTCTCAGAGGACTATTATCTTATTGTATTTGTAAGGCGTCTTCCTGGATTAGAACAGCTTTGACTTTTCCTCCTTTAACTCCCCTAATCCAGGTAAAAGGGGCTATAGTGAGTAGGTCAGACAAAAAAAAAAAAAAAAAAATCAATCAACATCCCTAGACATTTTGCACAAGCACACACATGCATTCCCTTTTTTTTACTGAACCACAGAAATGTCATGCGTTTGTTTTCAAGCACTCAGATTCTTGATGTCCAGATCAAAACATGTTGGTAGTAGTGGCAGTAAGATGGTAGAAGTCATTATTAGGTTAATGTTACATTCAGCCATTGTTCAGTTTGGTTCACATTACATTGTTTATTATTTGGTATTTTCACAACATTTTGAACAAAATTCTAATAAAGAAGAAGAATAATGGATATCAATTTTTTTTACAATTTATCAACGACACCAGAGCTGGGAGGCAGTATGTGTGCAGCAGTGAATTGCAAACTTTGCTGAGGTACAAGCAGTGCTTGTACAGGGTCTCAGTCAGGCCCTATTATCTCAAAACATAAGAAAAATAAACTTAAAAAAAAAAAAATTTATATGGACAATATTTCTTGAGCTACACATACAGTAATAGTGTCTCTCTGTATGGCGTTTGGCCGCCACGTTTGCTAATTCAACATGCAGACGTCTCAACATGGAGCTGTAGGTATTCCTAGAGGTGTCCTGTGATAATCCATTCCATGCAGCTGGAATATTCTCACACGGTTCCTGTAGACTTTGCGGTAGAGGTGGAAGTGGAGTGACACCAGGCCTTCTGGACATGTGATGCATTACAACAAACTGTTCATCTTGGTACTGACCCGGTACCTCCACATACACATTCATTGGCCGCACCAAGACGAAAGTAGAACTCGTCACTAAAGATGACCTGCTGCCATTCTCACCATGACTGTCTGGCACGATAGCAGCTTTTATTTCATTCCTGAAGTTAAAAAACGTTTACGTGCAAAGCTCAGACTCTCCAAACAGACAGTATTAGGCTGACTGTAAGGTTAGCTACACTACTTCTTGGCTACTGTACTTGCTGAAAATTTATTATCTCAGTAGTGATGATGCATATGGTTATTTAAATGTTAATGTTAAGGTCAGTTAGCTTCCTGGTTGGCATTTCTTAATCTAAATGTCGACAGCTTGAATAATCAGTTAGATCGCTCACATGTGCTCATTTGAAGGGGTGGATTCTGTCACCTGAGTCTCCTCCGTATTAGATGTAAAAGCCGTCCTCTAAAACGAAAAAGGCAGCTAAACGGATACAGTAACAGTTTATTTATTCGTTTTTATTGCCTGATATTCATATTTTGTCAGTTTTCAAATGTGTGTTTGAACTGAACAACGAAAGTTGTTTTATTTTCCTAATGAACAGTATTTCAAATTCACATCTTTGGGCTTCTGCATGTTCCTTTACCAAACATTGTAGTACGCTAGTGTTACAGATGCTACAATGTACCATGTACTGGAAGTACAACAGCAACAATAACTGAGCGAGGCGGGTCTTTTTAAAAAAAAAAATTTTTTTTTTTTTTTTTTTAATTATGCAAACAATGGGTGTAATCTCAAATCTTGTTTGTAACATCTCCACATAACACGTGGTCACAGTTTAGAATTTCTTTTATATTATGCTTTGTTACACCCCAGTTCTATGACAGTTCTTAGATTGTATTCTGTTGATGGTGTGATAATGACTGTTTCATGTGTAACAAAGCCAGAATTAAGTATCATTGAAAACAAATCTAAAAGCAATACTACAAAAACCAAAAATAGTATTAATAACAGTCACAGTATTAATAAACATAATGATGTAGGTTAGTTATGCTCATTAGAGTATAAATATTATTCAGTTAAACAACAAAATTCTCTTCAGCTCACTCACTAAATTAAAGGACTTGTTCTGCTTGCAATATAAAAGTGTAAGTCAAGTCTAATAAACATGCTAATGGGAGAGACTTTGTCAGAGCTGAATAACTGTTCTGGTGTCCGCAGGTCATTTTCATGATGTATTGTGTGTCTCTCTCAGGGTGCTTTATGAGGGGAAGGACCGGCTCATGCAGGGCTGCGAAGTGATTCAGGCCACTCCCTACGGCCGCTGTGCTAATGTCAACAACAGTTCAGCCACGTCTCAGCGCATCTTCATCACTTTACGCCGTTCACCACCCGTCCAGCCACAAAACTCCTTGGCAGTCACAGATATATGTGTGATAGTCACAAGCAAAGGAGAGACTCCACCACACACCTTCCTCAAGGTGGAAAAGAATCTCAACTGTGGGATGGTAAGTACCCAGTGCAAAAGTGCTAAAGTTATGGACTGCTGTTCATGTGTTTCATTTCAAAACAGCCTTAAAGTCCAGATTATTCATTTTTCAGCATTAGGACCAAAAGCAGAAATCATTTTCAACAGAAAGTAACGGCAGACCCTTTCATTTAGTATCCACCCTTTGCCTTTATAGCAGCTTTTGTTCTTTTCAGGAGTTTTTCAAAGAAATCAATGGTAAAGTTTTCCAGACCTTTAAAGTACTTCTCACAGAGTAATCCCCAGTGTTGTGCTGCTGAGCTCTGGGGTGATTAGACCATTTATCTGAGAATAACAGCTGCTTTTCTGTTTGAATGGCAAATATTCTTATTTTCCCTTTTTCAGTAACAGGTTCTTGATGTCTGCTTATGCTTTTTAGACAAGGTCCACTAGTTTTCAGATCAAGTTTGCCAGGTCTTGTACAGTAGTCGCGGGTCCTTGTGTAGTTACTTTGACTTTGCTGCTGCATATCCAAGTGGAATATCTTGTATCTAACCTACTTCTACTTCTACATCTCCTAAAATTAATAACTAGGCTGGTTTGACTGGAACTGAAATAAAGAGTGCTCTGTAACATTTACACCGTGCTACACAGTCAGTTTGAAAATGCTTAGATGGCATGTTTTAGATGATCAAAGTATGTGATGACTGTGTGTCTCTGTTCATTTCCAGTGGGGGTCCAGTGTGTTTCTCTGTTATAAAAAGTCTGTGTCCGCCTCCAACTCTATTGCTTATAAAGCCGGTGAGTGTCTCTGTCTGTCTCTCTCCCTACCTTTCTCTCTCTCCTCTCTTTCCCCATTGACACCTTTATTTTTTTTTGTTCATTCCTCATGATCCTCTGTGATCAACACTGAGCTCCTGTTACTCAGCCTGTGCCAACAGATAAGACAGACCCCTAAATGTCAACTGTGTTATCATTAGTTTGCACAGCAAGTGACACCCTGTCAGCCCCTTCTTTATAAGACACTAAGATCAAGGTGCTGATCAGAGACAGAGATGAACTTCATTAAGCCTGAGGATGACAGGAGGGAGATTTAAGCTGTAGCATAAAGGCAGAGCTTTCATTTTGATAGTGAAGCAGTGCAGAATTTCTGTTCAATAAAGCAGATTAGCAGTAGCAGGATCGCGCTGATGAAACGAAGGAAGGTTTCTACACACTTTTGAAGAAATGTCTGTAGACATTCATCTCTGACCTAAGTACTGTAAAGAGCCAAGAAGGCTGTGGGCCGCCTGTATAGGTTATATTTTTGAAAGTACAGTATTCTTGAATGGCACAATGCTTTAGTGAATTGCATTCAAACTCTACACAATTGAGCATACCCTGGGCCGACCTCCGTCCTTCTCATAAAATGCATTTACAGGTTAGCATGGAACCGAAATACAGTAAAGTGTAAAAGTTATCAGAAAAGTTATCAGTGTTTATAGTTTCCTCTTCCTGGTAGCCCAGGCAATGCCACTGGTTTGATATTTTGCTTTAAAAACATTCGATTGACCTACTGTGCATGGCTCCGCACAGTGTGCGTGAACTGGTGTAATGATCTTGCCCTTTCAGAGTAATTTAACACGGTTAATATTCTTAGCACTATCAGCTTAAGCATTTTTATCTCCACACTGCCTCACTTCCTGTCAAGTGATTGGGCCTGTTAATCGTCAAAGGGCAGCACTTCCTGACCTCCCTTACTTTCCCTCTTCATAAAAGATACAAATGTAGATATTTAGATACTTTTTTATATGTTTAAATAAGAATATTTGCAATAAATATGTATATTTTTGTGTATAGATATGTTTTTAAATTCTCTATAGTGCCTATATCATGATGCATAGTAACCAGGTATACATACAATATAAATTCAGTCTCAGTTTTTCTTGTCACATAGGCTGTGTTACCGATGTATTATCATTGTCATGTAAACGACATTACAGCACACTTTTATTGGCATGTGGTGGGCACTGTCTGTACTGTTAGGAGACTGAACAACTGCATGTGTCCTAAACAAATAGATTAAGCCAGGTATAGAGAGCCTGGCCTTAGTGCAGAGAACAGTGTATTGTAACTGCATGAACATCGTAGTTACAGGTAGCTAAACTGCATTGTGGCATCAAAAGTGATCAAGACCGACTAATCTTGTTCATGTTGGTTTTTTTGGGGAGGGTTATTTTTTATTTATTTATTTTTTGCTTGTTGTGTTATTTATTTATTTATTTATTTATTACATATCAAATAAATGAAGCCTTAGCATAATGTACATTGTTAATGTAAAAGAGTTGATTACAGCAGGAATAGCCACATTTTGCTTGTGTGTGCATGCATGAGTGCGTGTGTTCTCTCCACCTAGTTCATACATTAACTGTTTTCTTCTAATCAGATAAAGAGCAGGTGAAATGTGCAGGGTGCTGACACTAACATAAAGCATACATAAATAATCTTCCGTGCCTCTTGATAAGCTTAGTGCATTTCATCTGCGCTTGTAGTTTGATATTTAGAACAATTGGGAAACTTTTTATATGTTCCCATATCAGGATAGCAGTGTCAAATGTGAAATACATGCAGTTCTGACAGGGTGTTTTCTCCCTGCTCCAGGTTTGATCTTCCGCTATCCAGAGGAAGATTATGAGTCGTTTCCCCTCTCAGAGTCAGTGCCTCTGTTCTGCCTTCCTATGGGGGCCAAGATCGAGTCCTGGGCACCCAATACACGCTACCCCTTACCCGTCTTCTCCACTTTTGTCCTGACCAACTCCTCAGGGGAAAAGGTAGATTACAGAGCTCCCTCCAAGATATAAAACATTTAAAAATTAAATTGTTTGAAAAGTTTCTCATTAGTGTTCAGTCTTTTTGAACACTCATACATTCTTTTCTGCTTTATTGGCCAATTTGCATTTAATCAGTGTCCAGTAATTGTTGTACTAGCTAATTCAGTTTATTTACAACAGCAACTGTGTTCTTTCAACAAAAGAGGTTTAAGAACAAGGCTTTTTAAGTGTTTATTTTGACTTCTCAGAGAATTTCAGGTCTTAACAATGACCTTAAAGCACTGAAAATGGTACCCTTCCTTAACTTCAGGTCTATGGTGCAGCCGTCCAGTTCTATGAACTTCACCCAGTTGAAAACCTGAGTGAGAAGCAAAAGATCCAGCTTGGACTTCTCACCGCTGTGGACAAGAAGCCCATTCTCGACCGCACAGTCAACACAAACAAGTGCATCTGTCTGCTGTCGCGATGGCCCTTCTTCAAGGCCTTCAAAGATTTCCTCATGTTCCTCTACAGGCTGTCGGCCAACAGTGTCAACCCTCTCCCTATTGAGAAGTAAGAACGAACAGCAGTTGTGCAGGATTTAGGGTTAGATTTAGCATGGGTTATTTTATAACTTGGTCAGACGGGCTGTGATGCCTGTGAAGTTGTTACCATTCTGACTCCTGTGCAAGTTTTAGTTGAGGATACTTTTGTGCCTCTTCTTGTTATTCTGATTTTGCTTGTTTTTTTTTTTTTCTTTTTTCCTCCTGTTTCAGGCACATTTCCCATTTCATGCATAATGTGCCCTTCCCCTCACCACAGAGGCCCAGAATAATGGTCCAGGTATGATTCCCCCTTTTCCTTTACAGCTGGATTTCTTTCTTTAGTTTCTGTGTAACCATTTTAGTGTTAAAGGCCCCCTACTGTGGATAATACATAGCGTATATATTGGCGAATGTGAGCATTTTCGCACTACAGTGAGAATGGTTGATGCAGAGTGGGGAAATGAGCCAGTGAAGTAGATATGGGTCAGTTTTATTATTTTTTTATTACATGTTAAGCTTTTTTTTTTTTTTTTTTTCCCCTCACCATAGACTTCCGCACACGAGAGCATAATGCTGTCCCAACCTGTATGTACGCCTTTACCACTAAGGTAAGTTTCCAGTGATTTCCTGAAATAAAATGCTCTTTTCTAACAGTCATCTCTAGAAAATAAGGACTTCTCCTTTTTCCAAAGGAAATGTTTATATGTCCAAATGTGAACATCTCTGGATTTCCCCTGCCTACTCAAAATCCAAAGTTTTCCATCTTTTGAGTCCAGCTTAATGTAAAATGCATCCAATCCTCTGTCAGCCTAAGAGCATTTTTATGAGCTTGGCGGCTGCCGCTCTGAAAAGAAGAAAAAACATCTTTTTTTTTTTCTTTTTTTTTTTTTTAAATAGTCAGTGCCAGGGAATTAATACCATGTCAAATACTGGCCAATCTAGCATTTGAAGTGAAAAACATCCATTTCCAGTACATCCTCTCGGATGTTTTCTTTTTGTGGTACTGGTGGCGAGAGCCAGAGATGAGAAAAGGGTTAAACCGGCTCCAGGTCTCTGCTGGGTGCAGCTGCTCTTGTGAGGTTTCAGCTCCTTCTCTGTAATGGAAATGTGTCCAGCGGTCTTGTGTCTCAGTAATGAAGCACGGTGGACAAAAGTATCCACTTCACAGTTGTTTGTATACGTGGCGACGTTAATCTAGTGCTGTCAGCATTGTTCAGCGTTGTGGTATGTCTTGGATCACTTAAAAGAGGTGATTGCCCAAGATATCGAGTGTTGTCTTAACCTCAAGTAAAGTAGTGTCTTCTTGCCAACTTTATATCTTTCCAACTCGCTCCTTCTTTACCTTCATCTCAATTCCTTTCACCCCCGTCCAACACAGTGGGGCAGACTATAGCACTCTGCTGAAGAACTTGGGCCCAGAAAACTGCGCCACACTGCTGCACTTTGTCCTGCTAGAGAGCAAGATCCTTCTCCACTCTCTCCGACCAGATGTGCTGACTGGAGTAGCTGAGGCTGTGGTGGCGGTGAGGTCTCTTTAGGGTTATTTGTTTGTTAGGCAGTATTGTGATTAGAATTCTGTAATTATTATATTTTTTCTTTTATTTATTTATTTGTTTATTTTAAAATGGGGTATGCTGTAAGTATCATAACAAATTGACAGTAAAATAATGAATAAGATGCCTCATGCCAATCACAAAGAAGTTCTAATCTGTAGTTAAGAGAAGGAAAAGTACTCAGAACCAGCACACAGTGCAGGGTTACATGGGAAACATTTCATTCAGACACACACCATCATCTAGAGTCTGGTGCTGTGTTTATTTAATGAGTGAAGCAAGTTCTAGTTCTGGTGAAGCACAGGGGAACACTTGCAACATTCATGTTTGTGATGTGACGTCATCCAAAAAAAATCTTTCTCTTTTCTCCCAGCCTTCAGTAACACTGACTTCTGTAGTGTTGAATGTGGATATGGCACCTCACTTCATTGTAATGTTAATCAAGTATTAACCAGTTATACTAAGATAAGCTAAACTTTTTAAATTTAGTTTATTTATTTGACACTCATAGTATTGTGATGTTTAAAAGTAAGTACCGTTAGACAGCAATGCTAGGCTCAGTAAGTTAGCAAAGTTAACATAATTGTGTGATTTAAAAAAAAACATAAATGGTAAGATCAATGTTAATGCACTCGTATCTCTGCCGTCGTTTCTTATCGTTTTATCAAAATGTGCCACATATCGTGTACAAGACAAGAACTGCTCGGGATTAAATATTCCACAGACTAGCTTCAGTCTACCTGAACGGTCACAGATAATCACTGTAAAACTTCCCTTGTTTTGTTCCATGCCTCTATCCTCCCCTCCAGATGATATTTCCTTTCCAGTGGCAGTGTCCCTATATCCCTCTGTGTCCCCTCTCTCTGGCTGGGGTCCTGAACGCTCCCTGTCCTTTCATTGTGGGTGTGGACTCCAGATACTTTGACCTTTATGACCCCCCACCAGATGTGGTTTGTGTAGATCTGGACACCAACACTATCTACCTGTAAGCTCTTCCTGAATCTTTTATAAAACATTTCATTCATTTGCTTGCCATACTTGTGAAATCTACTGTAATGGCCAGCAGTGGACAGTATCTGTTATTGTGCTGTAACATTTGGGTTACTGTAATCTTGTTGTAGATCTGATGAGAAGAGGCACTGTAGCTGGAAGAATCTCCCGAAGAAGCCCTGCAAAAGCCTCATAAACACTTTAGTCAACCTTCACCACCAGCTCTCCATCGGTATGAACCCACTGCTGATACAATCAGGGATTTTTGGCCATTAGAGAGATTCTATAGTCTTTGGCAATATGAGCCCCTGAAATGTACTTGGTCAGGCTTTTCAGATGGTCTGGGTATGATTAGGGTTGCAGTAAAACCTGTATGCTATTCCTGCAGTCCATCAATCTTACCCTTTTTGTTCTGTTAACAATCTCTTGGAGAAAAATACCAGGATTGTACCTAAAGAGTTAGCAAAGTTAAAAAGTTAGAACTGATACTGATTTATATCACTCCATGTTTGCATATGCTTCACCCCAGTGCGGCGGAATACTCCAGAAAACTCCGGAGCAGTAGAGATGACCCCCATTGAGGCAGATTTTACATGGGTAAATAAGATGGCTGGGCTGGAGATGGAGGTCCAGGAGGCTTTCCTGCGCTTCATGGCCTCTATACTAAAGGGCTACCGCAGCTACCTCAAACCCATTACCCAGGCGCCCTCAGAGAAGGCTACAGCTGCTGACTCCCTCTACGACCTGCAGGGTAATTCTACTACAGCACACCATATCTGCATATCTCTTTATTTGCCTGTGGCCTGCCCCACTGACCTAAATGTTGAGGGGATTTGGTTAATCAGTGATTTGTTTATTAGTTGGATCACTGTCGGCCTTAAAGTCTCTTCTCCCTGAAGACAGGAAGCCTTTTGGCAGGACCTTTATACTTATTAAAGTTAAACATCTGTTTTAAAGAACTGCATGTTTAAACAAAGGGTTGCTGGTTTATTAGGTGCACCTACAGTACGGTACAAAGCAGTGAAAGCCTTAACAACAACTGTAACACAACCCTACTTTGCCTTTGTTGCAGGGATATTAGCAAAATTAGACATAAAACCTTGGTTGACATCTCAGATATTGAGGTTTGGTTTTCTTCCCTTTATTTTGGTTTCTTTTTCTCTGTAAATGAAAGTTGCGCAAACCTTCCACTGGATATCTTATGTGTAGTCTCTTTAGAAATATCTCCTTTGAATATTCTTGGTCATCAGGTGGACCCTATAAAGGAGTATGCAAGGCAGGTAAAGTAACTTGGCCGGAAATTTAAAGAAACGTGAAGTTGGTTTCTGACTTTTGCACAGTACTGTCTGTACTTTGAACCTACCAACAGTAGCAGATACACCTAGGGGCATCTAGGGGCCCTTTCCGTGGGTTCATTTGTTGCTCCGCAATTGATCCACCACCCCGTCTAGCCCTGTAAGGGGACCACTAGACCACTAACCATTGTGTGTTCAAGGGTACAACGACCTAATAAACTGGCTGCTCAGTGTATTTAAAAGATGAACAACTGATGTAAAAATGAATAAGGCAGAACTGAGCAATATCTCCTCTCCTTCAGGGTTCTTGAAGAGTAGAGACCGCGCTCACCAGAAATTCTACTCCCAGCTCACCAAGACTCAGATATTTATTCGCTTCATTGAGGAATGCACTTTCGTCAGTGACAAAGACACAGGCCTGGCCTTTTTTGACTACTGCATTGAAAAGGTACGGACACGTACTCCTCTTATAAAGCACTACAAACCATTTGGCTGTTGCCTCTGGCAACAAACCTAAAACTTTCACCTTTCAACTTTCTTACCTTCCTGGACTGCTTTGAAACCCTTTTATGGTTATGAAATAATTTTGTTTCTGTACCTAAGCTATAATGCATAACTTCATTCCCACCAGGAGGAACAGAGGAAACAGAGTTTCCTATGATTGAGTTTGTTCCTTTCTCGCCTCTCTCACAGCTTTTCCCGTCTGATAAAGGAACAGACAAGGGCACAAAGGTGAGCTTATTTTCCCTGGAATACTTTCGACCATAGAGCTGCTCATTGTCATTATCAGCATCAGAACTGGCTGTTATGCTAAATTTGAGCAGTGGAAAAAGTGTTCGGGTGTGACTAGGGGCATAAACTTTGTGTGTAGATTGTAGTGAATGAGTAGAAAATGTTCTCTGAGCTGAACTGAGAGCAGTTTTATGAAGTGTGGATTAAGCAAGTTTAAGGGTGAGATTCTCACTAATATAGCAGATTCTAGATCAGCCATTCATGAAAAAACAGCACAGATGGCTGTTGCCTGTCATGTGCAGTGCCATCGGTTTAATGGAGTAAATAATTAACTCTGCCATCTGCTGTTGGGTACGGTGGCACATTGTTAAACTAAACGTTGAGCCATAACAGAGAAGTGGAAAGTCCCTGTAAGTTTTAGGAAATGAGTAAATACAACTCGTGGTGATTTTATAAGCCATTATGTAAAAGTCATTGTGTCATAAAAATAAAACTCTGGCCCTAGCTGTGCTTCTTCAACTTTTGTAACAGTAGAAGTACTATTTCCAATAATCTTAAACCGAACAGTGTGCATGAAGATAATCGGGTATTAGGCTGGAAAATAAACACACAGTTTACATTTGAAGTACATTCCTAGAACTGTTGAAGGGTATTCATGGTTACTCTGTGCTGCAGGTTGAAGGTGAGTGGTCAGAGGATGCAAAGCTGCTGGAGCTGGATGAGTCCCAGAAGAGTGAGCACACTGTCTTCATCATGCCTCCTGAACCACCTCCCGACGATGGCTCAGAACCTCCTCCTAAATACAGGTGAGTGTCTAATATGCTTGGAGTAGTAAAAAGTACATTAAAAAAAAATAATAATAATAATACATGAGCGCCCAGTGGGAAGGTTTAGGTCACACAGGAGTAGTGGTATGCTTTTTAATGTTCTGCATGGAAGAAACCTTGCTTACAGCCTTATTACAAATTTACGGGACTCTCTGATCCAAGTTGAAGCACATAAACATTTAACAATAAATAGGTTACAACTAAAACAAAAACAAGAGTATATTAAATATATTAAACAGTAAACATACAATAGATGAACGCAGTACATACTATAAAATAAGGGCCCTGAGAGACATAATGAAGACAGTAATGCACTGTAGATAATAATGGCGATGGAGTACCATGTGCACTAGCAGAATTAAAATATAGGACTGAAGTGCCCGTATAAACAGTAGTGCAAATTGAAAAGCATTAAGGCTGTTTTAAGTGATTGGTGCAGAGCAGCTCCTGAAAGTCATATTATAAACAAGTAGTGTTTAGCCACACTGGCCAGCCACAGCTACCAGTGTTGTGTTTGGAGAAAAAAGAGCAGCATGTGATTCCTACGATTTTACATTAAATTCTAGTTTTAAAAAATACAGTGACTACAAATTTAATTTGTTTGGAATCCAAACTTTGAGCTCTGTTCCCATAACCAAAGTAGTATTCACCCAAATTGGGGAACTTTCATGACCAATGAAATGCGTGGTCCAGTAAATATGTGGCAGTTATTGGTAATCAGTATAAACATTTGCACTGTACAGGTGAAGGCTTTAAGCTTTTCTTAAACACATCCCATCTTTATTTAGCTATTGATCTCCCTATACCTTTCACAGTACAGTAGCATCTAAAAAGGCTTTATCCATTAGTACAAGGCTCAGCAGCAGCTATTCCCTTGCCTCCATTGGTATTCAGGATCTGTCACTTACTCCCATGCCAGCCTTGAGTTTTTGCCCAGTGGCCAAGGCTGCAGGTGCTGGTGCCAGGTTTTTTCGCTGTCTGCTGGCACAGTCAGCCATGTTCCTGTCCACTCCGTCTGTCTGTCTGTCCACTCTTCTGTCTGTCTGTCTCTCTGTCTGTTTCTTTCTTTCTCTCTCTTTGTTTTTCTGTCTCTCTCACTAACTTGCTTTTTCTTTTTTCTTTTCATCTCTGTTATGTACATTGTCAGTGGAGCCTGTTGTTATTTTATTCTCTTTTGGAAAATGTTAATATTTCTTCTTTAGAGTGCTTCATCACTTTTTACAATGTGTTTGTGCTTTTTTTGTATTAGCTATGTGGCGTTGTTATCTGAAGTGAATTGAATTGCATTCCATCCTGCTCCTCCTTGTCCCATAGCTATAAGAGCTTCCCTCGCTTACGGCTGGAGTTGTTTGATCGTCCACGGGAGCTAAGGCCAGCACTCAGCACCAGAGCAGCAGGGGCCAGTCTGTCCAGCAGCCCTGCACTCCTGGCGAAAAGAACTAAGCAGGTGTGATTCTAATGTATTCACCACACTTTTCTTTACTGTATGCCCCAAGACTGTGTTCTGTTGATTTTCACCACTGAAACTAACAGAACCGACATTTTTCTTCTTTCTTTCTGTTTATGTATGTATTTTTTTTTTTTGCCCCTGGGTCTAAACGCGTTCTGCCCTTTTCACGTGCTGTAAATTAATTACCTATCGTGTTAGATGCAGTGTCTTTTCTTTTGTTCTTTATAAACATAGTGATGGGATCTGTGACTCTCTGGGTAAAGATTAACCATCATTATTCTTTTACACTTAAAGTGACTTCTTATAGTCAGTTGCTGGTCTTGTTACTAGGATAGTACATGACGGAGACAGTTTCTTGGAGCTACTCACTCAGACGCAAATGTTCATTTACGGTTTAGGAGATCCTTATATTATGTTTTAGCTTCTAATCGGTTCTGTCACTCAAAGGGGCAAGAACAGCCCACACAAAGTGTTATGTCCACAACTAAATGCACACCAGTGTTGTTGTTTGCTAGTTAGAGCTTGCTACATTTAAAGATGGGATTGTGTTAAGTTCGCAAACCTTTTTTTAAATCCAGTGTCTGTCTTCCTCCAAAAGGCTCACTGTGCCTAATTCACTCACACTTCCTAAGAAGACATTTCTTCTTAGAATCCATTTGTGCAGTTATGACGATGTCTCTTGACAGTCACCAGTTTTTTTTCTATTTAAGATTTGTTCTTATGTAAGAGCAGAATCTACACAGCCAAAGTACGGCGGATTAAGAACACATCACATCGTGATGTTGGCTTATTTTCAGGAACTTTCTCAAGAACAAGTAAAAAGAAAAATAAGGCTTGGTGTTATCACATGAATATAAGGCACATGCCTGCTTCTGGTGACTAGCTAGCAGTTAGCATGATAAACAGATCAAACAGTGATTTGTACTCAACCATAAAATTAGTTTTCACAACTTCAAATGTCCTTCCACCTCCCAGTTGTGTTCTTGTGCTGCAAGAAAAAGCAAGCTACTTCACTTGAAACTGACCATGTCTAAAAAGGGGTCGGGGGAGTGGACTGTGGACCACAAACACACATAAACAAAAAACACTTCCCTGAACCTTGTGGTGTAGATCTTTTTGAGAATTCCCCAGTGTTACCCATGAGTTTAATACTCCACACTGGCTAGCGGTTCAAAGGAGATGTACACGTGTCACACACACGCTCAGCTGGACGAGAGGGAGGGAGGAACACGGCTGGGTGGTGGCCATGCCTATGGGGGTGTTTGTTTGTGTTTTTTTTTTTTTTGCTTCTCACTTCTCTACTCTCTTGATCCTCCCCACTGTTGAAAGCTCACATCTCAAGCCTTTGTAGGTTATTATGGGGAAGGAGAGCATGGTGAAGCACAGTAATGTCTGGGATTCATTTGGATCTTTCTCTTTTTCTTCCCCTATGTTGTTCTTATTCTAGGTTTTTCATACTCTCTCACAACAGTGAGCACAGTGGGGTCCAAAAGTCTGAGACCAGAAGTAAAAATGCATCTTTGTAGTCAGTTATGTGGTCTAATAAAGGGCAAAAATTAGGGTTTCCCAGAGGTGTTCAGCCAACAAGACTACCCCTGTGTGATATCTGCCACCGTACTCATAAAAGATGAGTGAGACATGGGATCTACTTCGTAATCACATGTCCCAGTCTGGAGAGGATTCCCCAATTCCTTTGCAGTGTTTAAATGCATGAACACTCTAAACGTGAACACCTAAAGCAGCTTCATTCACGCTTTTAGATACCTCTCGATGCCATTAGAGACATTAAACTCTCTCTAAATCAGACTTTACTGCTGGTGAATATACTCAATCATTTCCCCATCAGCACATTGTTTATTTTTAGCCTCAAGATGTAGGTTTCATTATGTGGACACCAGCCCCTGGCTCATCAGTTATAGTATCTGGTTTACTGTTATTACAGACAAATGGACTTAAATGTGTTTATTTTTATTGTAGTTAATCTAAATAAAATTTTTATTTTGAATCTAGTTTCGCTACACTTTATATAATCATCCATATTTTAATCTCTGCATTTACTGATGGCTCTGATTATGTCTTTCACTCCACAGGAAGTCAAGCTGGCCTATAAAATGGCAAAGCGCTGCTACTCAAATCCTCCACAGTGGGCTAAGTGTCTGTTTAGCCACTGCTACAGCCTGTGGTTCATTTGTCTGCCAGCAGGTGTGCGTTTAGCCCAGTCCAAACCTCGTGCCATGCAGCAGGCCCTCAACGTCCTAGTAAAGATGAGGAATGCTGAGGTTGAGGTGCTTGATGAGGTATGTATGCAGTTTTTTGGATCCAGCATTTGGGTCCAGCTACAGGTTGGAAGTAATTGGTAATTTTACTACTCAGCTATGTTCAGCAGTTAGTAGGTTCCACCTACTAAAAACCACACAAATTGAAAATAGAGCTGCGTTTCCCTTAGCTTTGTGGTTTGACTGGTTTTGAGAGTACTCCTATAATCTGTGCATTTAACACTCCACACTTGCTGACTGTTCATAAGGGAAGCAGATGTTGTGTGTTAAAATGGCTGGTATTTTCTTGATCGAATAATTAAACAATAAGATCTGAATCATTTGACCTATAAAGTTTCTTTTCTGGAGTGTGCTCTTAAAAACATTTATTTCCATCAATCCAGAGGCTTTTTTCCCCATGTAATCTGAGCCTTTTCTTTTGGTTCAAGTTCACATACCACACAGAATGTAAATACATGCACTTTTAAATTATGCCAGAAAGTGACAATTAGCAAAAAATGGAAATACAAGGTGTTGTTCTGTCTGCAGGAATATGCATATTTAAGTAAGTAATAACTTGTTTGCATATCTAAACGTAACAAATAATAACTAACTATTAGTATTCCACTACAAAGATTCATTGTGATATCATTTTAAAGACTGCCCTATTCACCTGCAGTGTCTCACTTCAAATGACAGGTGAGTGAGTAAATGAATGGTGTGTCTCTGGCAGGTGTGTTATCGTGTGGTGATGCAGCTGTGTGGACTGTGGGGGATGCCAGTCATGGCTGTGCGTGTCTTAATGGAGATGAAAAAGGCTGGAGTGGAGGGCAATGCCATCACATACGGATACTACAACAAGGTAGGGGACTGCATTCATTACTGTGATTACACCACATTACGCTTGACGCTTAAACAGACCTACAGCCAGTGTAACGAGACACACCATCCTCATGTATGCTACAGCAGAGACTGAGTGCCTGAATCATAACTGGACCAATACTAATACAAGAAACTGAACTTCATTTGCTTCTGGCCATTGCATATAAGAGCTGTATATGACCTTGCTAGTAAATAAACTCGCATGAGAGAGCATTAGTGACTGTGGAAATGCCTGAATAATAATGCAGACCCAAAATTTTATTTTAAATGTACAGTGAATGACATTTTGACATTTGTGAATGCTATTTGTCTGTTCAGCAACGCACAGCTTCTACTCCATCAGGATTTGACTTTCGTAATATCCTGAAACCGCTCAGGCAAATAGCCTAATTTCAGTTCAGTTTTACCTCATTAAAGGTACATCAGTATTTCCCTGCAGCACGAATCACACAGAGCACAAAATTGTCTGAATGCTTCTGCTTTACCAACGAGCAATGTTAAATACCAGGATGTGTTGCCATGGGAAAAGACAAGTTGTTATGGTTACCCTGACCTCTGTGTCTGATTGGCTGGACGTGTGTTTGTGTGTGCATTTATGTGTTTCTAGGCTGTCCTGGAGAGCCCTTGGCCAAGCCGGAACCGCAGTGGCCACTTCATGTGGACCAAAGTGAGAAATGTGGTACGAGGTGTGGCCCAGTTCAAGCAGGCTCTAAGAGGCTCAGCTCAATCTAAAAGACCTCCTCCAATTACCACAGGTGAGAAGCACACAGAATAGTGCAGTGTAAGTTGGCACTAAGAGTATTTAAGTTCATTTAGCTGATGTTAATTATTTTCAGCCACCGTTACAGTAAGATTTGACCATCTGTCAGTACAGCACTGTCTCATACTTTTCGTAGCCTACAAAATCTCCTTGTCCATTAAGGGATCCTATTATCTTCATAATTGTATTGTGGGGGTTTACTAGAACAGATATGGTTCACACACATTATGTTCTCGTACTGTACATCTGTATTTGTACTTTGTTAGAGCTGCTGTGTCTTTAAGCCTGACCTCCTGATGAGCCACTCTGATGCTTTGATTTGTCAGCTAGCCCACTCGGTTCTGTTTGGTCTACTCATCTTATAATAGCATCAGTTTTGCTGTATCAGCTCAAATCAGAATCCAATCCTGGATGTCAGGTAGAACAGTTGGTAGACCCAGGCCACCTCACAAGCTAAGCTCAAGCAGGATGTTTTACACTGGCAGTTTTTGGTAAAAGTATGTTGAACTTGCTGGGAGGCAGGCAGTACAGATTGCTACTTGATTATGTCACTTTTTCTTTACCTTGGGTTAAACCTTTGCAGACTGTTATGATGCACAGAAAGCCACATGACATACTAAAGTAAAGGTAAAAAACAGAAAACCACAATAGGTCCTGCCTCCACTGAATGGTTTTGTTTTCTCTGCCCTAACAATAAATGACCAGTAAAACTTCACGTCTTATGGTTTTTATGTGATGTTGATCATGTTAAAATAGCTTTCCGCACAGCAAGTTTCAGAGGCACTACTCATTCTGAATGACCTTGGCAATCTTAACTAATGAATTTCTCTAAAACTAGGGCATGTTGACAAAGTGTGATGTTTGATAAAGCTGTCTGATATCGCAATAACGATATGAGAAGCAGTAAAAATATTAAAATAGTAACTTGAGGATCTGTAAATGTTTTCCATTGTATATATTCCATGTATAATTTTGGATTGAAGTTCCTATTGTGCGTAGCCTATTAAGGATACTTATTGTTGTGCAGTAGTGTCCCTGGATGCAATAGCAGATGGTGATGGAGACCGACTCAGCCACTGTAGTGCCGATAGCTCCAGTGAAGCTAATGGGGATGAACACACACTCTTCTCACGCCGCCTTATTGTTGAGGATGCCAATGGGAGTCACTGTAGTACAGGTACAGCCTCAACAAACACACTCACATAATCACCTGCACAAACAAGTGTATATGCATGCATGTTTGACGTTGCCTTTTATGTAAAACGTGATCATTATATGTTGCATTGAAGTTCATTGGTGTTCCTTTATGTTTAAGGCGGCCAGTCTGATCAGGGTTATGGTTCTAAGGATGAGCTACATCAGGACTCTGTAGATGCTTCTAAAGCCGCAGCCTTTCCCCTCTCCACTTGTGACAGTGCCAGCAAGAGCAAAACAGTCATGAGCCAAGAAAATGGTACTACACTCGCTGGTGAATGATAGAATGTTAAGAATATGTATTTTAAAAAATTATTTTAGATAGTTATTATTCATTGGGTAGAAAAGGCTTGTCATATTAGTTTTAGAAGAAGCAGCTTTGCATTTGTCCAGTTCCGGTGTGACCATGTTCTGCTTTTGCTTTTGTAGGGAAGGACATAGCTGGGTCTGTTGACAGCGCAGTGGCGGTGTCGGAGCCTCCTAGCCCTGCTGAGACAACCCCTCCTTTAGCAAGCATAGTCAGACTGTCCAGTGGGAGCTTTGACAATTCCACAGGACGCAGAGACTCAGGTGAATCACTGGATACTGTCAGTCAATTGTAGTGAATTGTAGAGGTGATCAATATGGATGATGCAGATTTGTTTACAGTCAAATTGATAGATTCATTTTTTTATTTATTTATGACTTTTGTGGAGGGGTCTGATTTTGTATGATCTACACTTTGTGGGCTAAATGAAGACAAACACCCAGGAAACCATCTAAGCACGTTTTCAGTTTTGCAGCATTAGTTGCTCGATAAAATGATTTGCTCTTTTAACAGGCCAAACTTTCTTTTTGAAAACATGAGAGAGCATAAAATGCTGGATCAAAAAGGCATCTGGTTATTTTCTACAGTGACTCATGCATAATTATGTTAAAACATTTGTGTACGTTACAGTACAGCCTTTAGAGCAGCGTTCAATTGCTGCATGATTGCACTCTAGGGTTGATGACTTAAAAACTAAAATTACAAAACACAAACCGGAAAAAGTAAAAGTATGTTGCCTGTTAAATACATAAATTAATTTGTGCAATTCTAATGAGAATATGAATATTAATGAGATATAAAGATTTTAAATTCACAGTATTTATAATGTTATAATATCAGTATTGGGTTCTAGCTGTATTAATGGTAATAACTGTATTAATTATTCATTTTATTGGTGCTTATTTAAATGAGAGATTTAGCAGTAAACGCCTAAACTATAACTGCCATGTCTTTTGCAGGTGGTGGATCATCAGGTGGTGGAAAACTCTTCATCCCTCGCAGAAAGAGTGAAGACATTGCCCTGGTAGAGGATGATGGTTCTGCAAACCCAGACCCAGGCCAGACTAGCCAGCAGCAGCGAGCCAAAGCCTTTGCTGAGCGTAGCTGTAGTTTCAGCGCAGAAAGTCGAGCTGGCATGCTCCTAAAGAAGAACAGTCTGGAGCTGAGTGTGGATCACATGGGCGCTGACGCTAAAATCCTAGCAGCTGCTTTTTCTGGAGGCAAAACTCCTCCACCCACTACAGCCTCAGGCTCCCACTTTAAAGAACTGGAGGTGGGGCCTAATACGAGCTCAGCCCTCAAGGAAGAAGATAATGAACAAGTTATAGAGACAATGGACATAATCGATTTGAGTGACGAAAGTAAGGAAAAAGGGAAGGAGCCTCAAGAAGAGGTGGTGCCTCAGAGTGAAGGAGCAGGGAAAAGTGCAAACAGCTCCGCCTCATCTAAAGCGGTGGAGAGAGAGGACGTGGAAGTAGGTGCAGACCCTCTTTCGATGATGGCCTCAGAAAGTGAGGAGGCGGCGTCTATCCAGAGCCAAGAGTCTGCGCGGCTTGTCCCACCGGTGGTGTCACGAAACCTTGCTGATGAGATCGAGATGTACATGAACCTCCAGAGCCCATTAGGTGCCAAGGCCTCCAGCATGGAGCTGCACCAGGGGCCACAGCGTGACTTAGAGATGCGCAAAACTGACCTTGTGGACACTCCGGCCAGCAAGCAGTCTCTGGAGCGAAGATCTAGCCTTCCTGCAGGCCCTGTAAAGACCCCCGATTTACTGGAAACCCCCAAACGCAGCCCTGCCGTCACACGGTCAAAGACCTTTGCCATCAAATCCCCAAAGACACCTGGTTCTACGGGACAAAGGTCATCCTCATTGACTGCACTGGTGAGGTCTTCACAGAGTGGATCGCTGGGGTCTGTTATAAACAGCATCTCAGGCATTAAGATGGACGCCTTGCTTTCTGGGCCTAAAGTGGACATGTTGAAGCACGGCATGAAGCAGGCGGCTAATGTTGCCAGCAAAGTGTGGGGAGCAGTGGCCTCAGCCTATTCCTATTCAGATGATGAGGTGAGCAGGTTTAACAGCTGATAATTAAAGAAGAGCTAGGGAGAAAGAACAGGAACTGAAAGATAAATCATTACACTCAAGGACCCGTGTGATCAATGAGTTCCTGCCCTGATCTGGAGGCTATTTTAATGTCCTTACATTGATCGTAACACGAGGGCCTTCTGTATTCCAGTGTGGGAAGGGTGCTCTTTCTGATGAATGTCGACAATAAACTACATAATACAGAGCACTTTATATATTTCAGTTGCAGTACAAATTTTACTGAAGGAGCCTTCCCTATAATGCACAAGTAAACCTATTATCACTCAGGCTAACACCAGGTTTGCACTTGACCCTCCCCTACATCCACTCCACTGAGGAACAAAACTACTCTTCCTGAGCACACTATAGTGAAAGTGATCTTTAATAGAAGTTTTTCTTCTGATTAAAGGAGGAACAGAACGTGCCCAGAGACAGCTTCCCTGCTCGCCTGGAGGAGCAGCTTCTCAGTGGTGAAGAAGTTGATAGGGCCATACCCAGAGGCCTGATGTCCAGCCTCACTGCCAATGGCCTTACTCACAGTAACACCAGCCTCGGCAGCAGCGGCAGTAGTGATAATGGCAGGGGACAGCATGGGCCGCGTGAGTGGCTCATTATCTCATTATGAATCCTCTTTTACTTTCCAGATGTAAATGCTCCGCTAGTGTGCTTTATTCTGCTTGAATTGTCCTTAAAAACATCTTTTTCTCTTTTTCTTTTCTGTAGCTGTGACTCCTGGCAGGTCCATGAGAAGTGCAGACTCTGAAAGGTCTGAGCAGAGCTCATCACACCATGCTAGCACTTCAAGCATTTTTCAGAATTGTGCTTTAGAGGTGAGAGCAGCGCCCTCTGCTGATCAAACTCTGTATTTATACAAAAAGTGATCTCTCTCTTTTTTTTTTTTTTTTTTTTTTTTAAGAAAATGTACCACGTAGCACTGTCAGTGTAATACACTCAACCAGGAAGATCTATAGTAATCGGCCAGTTACTAATTTTGGTATAGTGCCACACATTTTGTCCCCTAGGTGTCATGTCAGCAGTCATATGAACCCAAAGTTTTCAGCTATTAAATGTCCAGCTGTTTATTGGACCAAATTATTTTAAATGTGTGTTTTAAGGTCAACCCAAATAAAGCTTTTGACCTTTTTGTCTCATCAGTTTAAGCATAATTCATAGTTTCAAAACTCTTGTTTTTCTTTCATTATTAATTATTGACTTTATATTTTGTCATATAAAAATTTATTGTGTGTCTTCTGGCAAAGGTGCTGATGTCCAGCTGTTCTCAGTGTCGCTCTTGCGAGGCTCTGGTTTATGATGAGGAGATCATGGCAGGCTGGACAGCGGATGACTCCAACTTGAACACCACTTGTCCTTTCTGCCAGAGCTCTTTCCTGCCACTGCTCCATGTTGAGTTTCATGACTTGCGCACTACTCCTGGGTAAGGTGCTGAATCCAAACCAGGGCATTGCAGTGGTAGCCATATAAACTGTATGTCCAAGAGTACAGACTTCTAGTTAGTGAATTTAGCTACTTTACGGTGCAATTCTTGCTGGTGTAAACACTCAATAGCACATGGATAACCTCTTTAGAACAAACATTACAGTTTGAATGATACACTTTGGAGCAGACACACAAGAGTATGCAGTCACCGTTCCTTGTGCCAGGTGCCCCCCAGGGGGAAGTAAAGCTCCCTGCAGTGGTATGTGAAGTAGTTGAGCAGTGTTCTCTGGAGTGACGGTGTTCCAGGACTAACATCCAACATCTGTACCATACCCAAGTAATGCAGTCAACACTAAACAATGTCTCATCAGGTAAAAGTAAAACATGTTAGTTCAGTCAAGTGGGCAAACATCGTCTTGGTACCCTTGATACCAGAATAGCTAATAAGCGGGTGTCTACAAACATGTGAAGGTCCTATAGTTGTTTCCAGTCAGTTTTCAGAGTTACACACCATGCCTCATAAAAAAATAAAAAAAAAGGTCACTTCAGTATTGGACAAGTGAAAGGGGAACAAAGAGTTCCACAGCTTTATTTAGGAGCTGAAACTCTGAGTGGTTGTCTGTGGGCTAGATTAAGTTGCTTGTTAAAATCCTAGAACAATACCCAAGCAAACGAATGAATCCTTTAAGCGGTGGTCAAGAAGTTCTTGTTGCTGAGACGCAGCCGATTATTCATTGTGGTTAATGCTATGCCAGCACGGATGATTAGTTGAGTAAGTTCATGTTGCAAGTGAAAGTTTGCAAACAGAGGTAAAACATTTTGCATTGTCATCATCTAAAAAAAATGTATGAGATCTGTTGTCTTTAGAATACATTTCATTGTGTGCACTGTGAAGTCTTTACATTGGATGAATTAAGATGTTATTTATTTATGTGGCTATAAAGCAGATATATTCAGATACGTAGCTTCAGTAAACTTTGAGACACCATTTTTAAAAGTCTCCAGTGTTTCCACATATGTAATTTCTTATATAACTTGGAGAGGTTCAGTACAATTTCAGAAATTGAAAATTAGAATTTCATATTTGCTGCTGTAAGACGTCTGTTTACTCTCGTTTTCTGTACTTTTTTCTGTGGTTGTTCAGGTTCTACCTGAAGACCAGTACTTCTGGGGACAGTATCCACAGTAGTAGCACGCAGCCAACACCCTCCACCTCATCAGAAGTAAAGGTGGACAGTCCCAGTGAACCCCCTGACCTCATCAGCTTCTCAGATTCCCCTGATGGCAAACAGGAACCTGGAGAGAAACTGACTGACCAGAGTGGCGTGCAGAAAGTGTATGTTATCATTTAAGTCATACGTGTAGGACTGGACAATACATAACATTTACATGAAGAGTCCATTTTCTTCTGGATGGTCGCATCATTTGTGTTTAAATCTATCATGTTGTAATTTTTGATGTTCCATGGCATCATACTGATTCAGATATCATCCATTCAGTAGGTGTATCATAACTGTTAATTCTTAGGTGGTAAGTGAAAAGAACTAGTGTATTATAGGAAGACATAACAGCCCACATTGTATCAGTGGTCATTCACATTCTTTTAAATGTACAGTATATTAATATATGGATATCAAAAGAATTCATACCCATTTTAGATCTTATCATTATTGTGCAAAAAAAGATTATTAGTAGCTTTAGACTTTATTTAGAAACCAGTATAAAGGTTAGTTGGATGTTGAGAGTGCCATGTTCTGTTTAGTTGTCAAAAGCTTTGGCAAGGAGATTCCCTATTGAATGTTAGGCTCCATTGATGTAATGTCCTTTGTGTAAAGGTGTGCCCTAGGCTTGTTGAGATCAGCATGTTGTTTCTTCTTCAGTGCACAGTGCCATTTTTATTAAATCTGTCTGCTTCCTCAGTGATGTGCAGGAACCAGTACTTTCGGACCCACTGGGTCTGCTGGAAAGACAGGCGGACAAGCGTGGCACCTCTTTGACCCGCAGCAACAGTGTGGGTGGACCTCTTCAAAGCCTGGACTCAGCCCAGCGGCCCAATCACGGTATCTCTACCACTAGCCTGCCCAACAGCCTGCAGGAGGTAGTGGTGAGTGCTTCCATAGTATTTTGAATTTTCCATGTACTGTACCTTTACTGTTTTGTAACTGTGCTGTTAAATTATTTTTCCAAATACGCACGAAGGAAAGTATGTATGTACTTTTATGGCCAGACGTACTGTCAGAAATCTCTGTAGATCAATCAGTAGCAGCGCTGCATATTTTAGGTGTAGAAGTGTGATATTTGAGTGGAAGTTTTACCATATTTCAGGACACGTTGGGTCAGAAGCGGCCCAACCCAAAGCCAGTGTCTGTGCCTTACCTCAGCCCTCTGGTGTTGCGAAAAGAGCTGGAGTCTTTACTGGAGAATGAAGGAGATCAGGTACTTATTCTTTAAGAACAGACCTGTAAGGCTGTTTAGATGTTAAATATTGCTATTATGTAATTTAATAATGTGTGGGTTTCTATTTGTGCAGTCTTTTGTCAGTGTTGTGCACTCCATGCTCTCCTCTTTCTTTCCCCAGGTAATCTACACTCAAAAGTTTCTCAGTCAGCATCCTATCATCTTCTGGAATCTGGTGTGGTATTTTCGCCGACTGGACCTACCCAGTATTCTACCTGGACTCATACTGACCTCCGAACACTGCAACAACGGTGTACAGGTTAATATTCTCTTCCTGTTACTCTCACATTTCTGTATCCTTTTTTTATATTCTTTTCTTTACTGAAATCTCTTAGCTTTTATCTTTCGGTACATGCTTCAAAATAGATTAGCGATAAATGATGTGTTGGCTATGCAGTGCTTGCCGATCGTCCACCTTGCTTTGCAGTAGACCTGATGAAATTGTAATGATTTACCTTTTTCCTTCTATAGCTTCCACAGACATCTTTGCCTCAGGACAGTAAACAGGTATATGTGCAGCTGCTGTGGGACAACGTCAACCTGCATCAAGAGCCCACCGATCCACTTTACCAGCTCTGGAGGACCTTCTGTGAGTACCATAGGGGTGACTTTAGCATGGATTCATCTGCGTCAGCATAAGCTACAAAGCAAGATTAGACCAGGCGAGCTTTGACTTGATAAGAACATCTGCAGGACTTTTGAATCTTTTTCATTGTGTTTCACCTCCAGTGCAAATGAAAGGGTCTTTGGGCCCTAATGACCACCAGGAGATACGGACACTACTGAACAGCATTGTTAGGAGCATCCAGACAAATGACGTCTATAGCCCTATCAACCTATTGCTTAGGGAAATCAAGAGACGCCCAGATGTGAAACGACAGAGGTAGGAGCTCAGCGTTGGACGTGTTAAGCATGTTTAGGCAAATCTAATTCTTCATACCAAAGAAGATGAACAGCAGCCTTTTAATCCCAAAAAATAACTTGATCCATATCAAAGTCAATTCAGAAAATGAAAGGTTCCCTGAAAGAATGTAAGGTAATTAAATGTTTAAACCTTCGTATTTTTCTCTTCATCTTCAGGAGTATATACAGGGAGATCATGTTCCTTTCACTTGTGGCCTTGGGTAGGGAGAATATTGATATTGGTGAGTAAAAAATTTTTTAGGGATTTGAACCCTTTTGCATCCTTTTCCCTTAAAGGAAAATTCTTTGTGTCCGTCCATGCATTCACACACTTCATATTCTGCACCACATTTTCTGTTTCCTGCTTACAGAGGCCTTCGATCGGGAGTATCGACTAGCCTTTGATGAGCTGAGCCAAGAGCAGTTGAAAGCTCTCTCTCCCATTGACAGACCACCTTCCAATGGCGTGCAGTGGTGCCTCAAGTGCTTTGGAGCTCCATTCATTTGACCTAGACTTAGTGTTTCTAAGGGGCTCTCTTAAATCCTCCCCCCCATCGAACTGAATCTCTGTGTGTGAGAGTAGCAGGTCATCCCGTCAAGAAGAATTATTTGCACCGTCACCCAAAGATGGTACTTCATCGTCCTTATCAAGTTTGGTTCCATGCCAAACCTACTTTCTGCAGCGTTAGGCAGAACCTGATATGTAGCAGGTAGATATTTATTGGCGCGAGTCTTTAAATGTCTTCAGATGATGACAGCTTGATGTGTCTATTTGTCTATGGACCTGTGGGAGTGAACTTAAGAACTGAATAGAGTATAAAATCTCTCAGTCCCTCAAACACTGACTTGCGTCCCTAACCAGCTTGTCCTGTGGAAGGAGTCCATTGGAAATGGAGATGTGTTCTCGCGAGATATCAGTTGCGATGGTCTTATACGATGTGCACTTTTGAAAATGATTGCTTTATCTTTCTCCATTCTCATTTGTATATATTTTTCTATGATGGGATATCAGAACTAGGCTGCCTTTTTCAGTTTGAGGGATCCTTACAAAGATTTCTGTTGAGTCTTACACGTCTATGTTATCAATGTGTGTCTTCAGTGTCACAGCACAAGGATGGAGGTGTGTGAGAGTGAGAGAGAGGTGTGCGTGCGCGTGCGTGCGTGTGTGTAAATTGGTTCAGGTTGGGGAGATGTACTGTGGCAGCAGACAATCACATTATTCCAGGAAGCTAAAGAAACTCTAACGTCTTGAACGAGGTAGTACGTTGGTGAGTTCAGGTTCTGTAATGGACAGTGAATTACTTTTACTGTACGTTACATTTTGTACACCTTCGGACCTTAAATCTAAATTTAAATGTACTAGTGTGGTGGGGAAAAGAATGAATTGCTTTGGGAGCTGGCAGTATAACTACTGAAATGAAAGAATCCTCCTTCACTCATTAAGACATAATCATCTTGAATAAAGTCATGATCATTTTGAACGATGCTCATAATCCCTCCCTATGTACATATAAACCATTTTCTTTCAGAGAGAAGGAAATGTCCTGTCGGACTCTAGTGAGAATGTACAGCGTTCCACAAATACCTGTCAATATTTTTAACGGTGTTTTTAATCACCTTTTATGCTATTGCTGCATACAAATGCATACTTAAAGTCTTAAATCCATTTTGTTATCACGCTGATTAAATGACTTCGAGACGGACGACGTTGGTAAACTTCTGTAAAAGGTTATGGTAATTTGCGAAATCTCAGTAGTTCTTGTGCCTTGGTAGTTAGTCCAGGTAGGTTTTACTACTAATAAATTAACATGATAGAGTGCAATCAGTCTGCCTTAATTTATTTATCATATCTTTTCATGTCTCTTATCGCTTTAGTTCCTCCACGGCTGATGTGAATATTCAGCTTTGTCCTTGTCTTTGTAAAATAACTCTCATGTTTGGAGTATGAAATCAATGTGGATATTTGATTGGTTGAGAAATCAAATGGTGCAGCGAGATGTATATAAAAGAGAAAAGGTTGTAACACAGTAACCACTGTTTCTAGTCACATTTGTTAACCTTTTTTCTTTCTTTCTTTGTTTTTCTGTATTTTTCTTTTATGATCACAGCAATTGGAGGTTCTTTCCTTATGAGAACCCCGGTGAAGTTAATGGTTAAAGGGGTTAAATTTTATTCTCTTTATTCTGAGTTGATTTTTTTTTTTTCTTCTTTTCTAGTAGTATTCAAATGAAAGCAACAGAATCAAAGCTACTCTAAAGCTTTACTTATTGGCAGTATATGTGAAGTGAGTCAGGGTATGGATTAACGTGCTGAACATGCTCTTGAAAGAAAATGGGATAGTAAAGATCTCTGGGGACGGTTGCTACATCACGTTGTTCACACGTTTGTAAATTGTAATCGATTTGGTAACATAATCCCAGTATTAGGGTGAAATGAATGAATGAATATGATGGATTTTTATCCTAATAAATATGATTAAAATGGAAAGAAAAGACTGATCCGGGCTCAGCCTTTATAAGGATTTGAAAACGTGTTCAGAAATGAATTGATCTTCTCATGTCCCGAATACAGAAAATAACATTCCAACTTCAGAAATATCCTTGACGGTGTGTTTGCTGCAGTAAGTCACAGTGTAAATCATTTGCTAAAGAAGGCAACCAACCTTTTTCTGTAACAGACAGTATGTTTGAACAAATGTAATTTAAACCGCTGATATAGAATTGCTTCATTAACTCCAAGCAGTTCTCACTTGTTTAACCTTGTACAGTGTATTTGGTTTATCTCAAGCCATTACAAAACTGACACTCTCCTGTTAAGAGCATCAAATCCTAGTATTGTCAGGACAGAAATGTTAATGGGCAAGTGTCATGCCTGGATCAGTAAGAAACCCAGGATATCAGTGAAACCATGACACATGTGGGCTTGGGGCTAGGGTCTGATTCTGTTGAGCAGGAGAGCGTTCTGTATGACTGTTCATCTATCCTTTACCGTCCTGTGGAATGAGTGTGAATTTTACATTCAGTTGTCCTGCAATAAACATGCTTTGTCCTGACTCTGTGCATCTTTGTGCTTCAGCTTTTATTGGAGGGGGGTTACACAGAAATAGACAATGTTACTATTCATATGCTGTGATTACTTGTGTGACAAATTCATCATTGTAGAGTTTGGGTAAACTAAGATTAATCAGTGTATTTTCCAGCTGTTGGCACAGCTTTTGCTGAAGAAGTAACTTTGTTACAGGTTACTGACAAGCCTTGATAGTTGATATGCGACTTATCCAGTCTTTGAGATGTAAACAGATTTAGACTGATTTGATATCACTTGATATAAAAGGTTAACTGTGGAGAAACCTAGACTCCTGATTTCATTAGAGTGGTGGTGATGGGAACCAGGGGTCCTGATATCTACAACATAAACTATAGACATTTTGGATATTACTATTCAAAGCAACTAGTGACTCTAATGAACAAAAAAAGAATAATAATTATTATTGTTGTTATTGTTATTCTAAGAGGACTATTTTTGCCTTACACACCCTGCTTGTCCTCCGCCATAAATGAATTGGCGAGTAAAATAGATTTCACGTAGTGTTTGTATAAAGCAATGTTCCAGAAATCGAGCGGGATATACATTACATGGAATATTAGAGGTGGATATCCCCGTTTCCCATCTCCACCAATGAGAACTGCGTTTTTGTCATTTGGGAGCATTTCCCTTCAAACCACTCCGAACGACTTTCATATAAACCACTACACTGGATGGAGTTTTTTGAAAATTCGGTGGAGTTTCCCCTAAATTAATTGACATCGAGATGGAGTCATTCACATATCTTCCAGGACAAACTCATGAGGTGGTCTCCAGACAGCTCGAGAACAGTTTGTTGTTGTAAACGATAATGATATTAAAGCCAACACAGGATATATGACTGATTACCCGGATGTTTTGGATGTATTATTATCAAGTCCTCTGTGCTGAACACTGAGCATGCGAAGGGACCTCCTGTTTTCAGTCTTACAGGAACTTCAGGAATGTCCGGGTCTCCCACTAAAACGTGTTCACTGGCTTTAAATGGCGTTTCCGTCATGACCAACACATTCACTGGATGTGTGGTATGTGCTTTCGTATTTCCTGGAAAATAAAGCATTGTTCTCGCTAAAAGCACCTGCACCACAAATATTTTTGCGGTTGAAAAACACTGATCTCTTCCTTAAATGTAGACGTCAGGGATTAAAGTCCACTCAAAAGGTCAGCTTATATTGCTTATTTAGGGAACACTACTCCAAAACAATTTTTATTTTACTGAAATGTTTATGTAAGTCTTAACTGACAGGTTACTTCAGCGATACGCCCACCTGTAGCACAATGTAGCCGACTATCGTCTCGGGAACGAGTCGCCCGAGCCGATTCATAAGTTCCAACTGAATCGGATCATTTTGCAAACTAAAATGACCTATTACAACTTAACCTCAGAAAACCTAACATCAAATGTCATTAATTCTAGACTTAAAAAATGAGAATCGCAGAATCGGTTGAAACAGATTCAGTTCTGCCTCGTTAGTGTAGGAGTCCCTTCCTCCCCGGATAATGTCGACGCGGCGCAGCGCGCATGCGCGGATCACATGTTGCTGTGTTGTTGTTGTGAACGCTGTGCCATGCAAGGGAATGAGAGCGGCTCCTCTTAACTGGTCCGTACTTCAGCTGGACAGCAGGATGACAAGAGCGATCAGCCACAGATCACTGAGCAAAACGCAGACGCAGTTCAGAAGGAGTTGAAGTCCTGTGGAGACTGAGATGTCAATGCAAAACTCCTAGCCTGCGTCCGTCAGCGCTACTGAACCTGCTCCAGTGTCGGGACTCGTCTCATCTCTCTCTCTCTCTCCCTCCTTCGCAACAGTTTGGAGCAGGCGGCCGTGGAGTTGCTGTCGGCTTTGTGGAGGCACGGTTAAAGATGACCGTACTTTTCTGGAATCAGCTCCAGGCTGGGAGCTCGGAGGTGGACTGGTGCGAGGGGAATTACCTGATCTATCCCGGAATAGCCGAGTTCTATAACACGGTGCGGCGCCAGCAGCCTGCCTGCTGCTTTGTTGTCTGACTGTAGGATTAACGCTGCTCTGCTTTATAAAGCTTGACAGCTTTTAACTCCGACCGTAGCGCTAAAGGTCGCCTAGTTATGTCTATGTCCTGTGTGCTGGCTGTTCAGCGTAGTGGTGAAACTTTGAGCGAGTTGCTTTGCCGACATGTCTGCCACAGTTTGGGGCTAAAACAAAAGTGGCTCGCGTCAGCATGCTGCATGTTTGATTGTAGGACACGTCTGTGACTTGATAGCTGGGTCCTCGGTGGCTTTGACTGATTGTCTTCTTGTGTAATTGTCTAATTGTATTTTTGCTCTCTCCTTCTCCTTTTAGATAAGCAACATTCTGTTTTTCATTCTGCCCCCTATTCTGATGTGTCTCTTTCGCCAATATGCAACTCATTTCAACAGTGGGATTTATCTGATATGGACACTGCTGGTGGTGGTCGGTAAGTTCAGATCAGACTTTGTGATGTAGAGCTGTTTTACTCAGGCCTGCTTCTGGAGGCCCACTGTCCTGCACTTAGCAGTGTATCCTCTCCTCCCAAAACCCCTGATCCAGCCAGTCAGCTCATTAACAGCCCATTTACAGAGGCTGGGATCTGTGATGAAGTAGGGAGAGCACTAAGAAGCGTAGGGCGTGGAGAAGCACTGCTCTAAAGTAACCCCAGAGAGGAAGCTCACACACACAAGAGCAGCCGGGTTCAGCTTGTTTTAGCAGGACACAGAGCTTTATTTATTTGTCCTTGCTCGTCACTTTTTCTGGGAAAATCAGAGCAGGCTCAGGGATCAGGCTGTAGCATGTTTTTTTTTAATGGTGCCCAAATGTACCTTCATATCAGTGGTGGACAGTAACAAAGTAAATGTAATTAGTATCTGTACTTAAGTAGTTTTTGTGTGTGTATCTGTAGTTTCATTAGGTATTTCCATTGTGAGTGATTTTACTTTAATTCTACTACATTTTAAGCCAAATCTGTCTCTTCTTTTGGCTTATGTGCATTGGATTCTTAGAAGCCATGGGAATGTTCATTAAAAATTATAGATGAAATTGAGCCGCCAGTTTTGATTAATCTGATGCACATTTAGTAACAGTGGGCAAGCTGATGATATTGTATCGCTTCTGTATACACTTTAATATTTTCTGCAAAAGCATTTTTTGTTTTCTGAACCATCAACCGAATAAAAAAAAAAAAAAAAAAAGGTGAAAAAATGATTTAGGCTGGCAGCCTGAGCAAGGCCTTAGATCTCTTTTTATTTAGATATAGTAAAGTCTGTAAAGTCCCGTTTTCTTAAATGTAAATGGAATCAGTGGTCAACCAGTTGTTTTGATAGAGATTCTATTATAAAAAATTAAGAAAAAAAAAATTATATTTATAAATTATAAATATAGAATTATAATTGATGTCTTGACACATTTTAATGGTATATTCCATATAGACCTAAACAAATCCAAAAATGAATAGGCATGTCTGCGTTGGAGAAAACGAGAAGTTCCCAAGCCAACGAGCCGACGATAAAATAGATTTGACTCTGTTCTCTGGTCTAGTAACTCTCCCACCTCATACTGGCTTCTCTTTCACTGAATTACTATCACTCTCTTTTTTCCCTGCTAATGTTCTCACTCAGTGACCTTTATATGGTAACACCACACAAACCTATAAATCTTCAGGTCACCAAAAATAGCCCCCATATATGAGAACAGTGAGCTCTTCAGTGTCAATGGTTCTGTTCGGTGGAGAAACAAGGGAAGCTCTGTCCTATCTGTCACTGTGTACGGCTTGAAAGGTGCCCTCTCACGTCAGTGTCGCCGTCGCTGTTCATGTGTCCATTCTAGACAGCGATTTTATCAGCTCAGCGTCAGTCGTTTTGCTTGCAGTTGCTGACCTGACACCAGTTTGACACGTCTTCTTATAATGGCTGACTGTAGCTTCTTGTCACTGGGAGCCAGATGACAACTAAGCCCATGAAACATCAGCACAGTGACTGCATAGGAAACTAGCCAGCTCAGCACAAACGCGGCTCTGTGCACATACTTTGATTCATCTGCCCTTTTTTTCTTCTTCCTCACTCAGTGATGATTTGGTGATTTCCCCAACCCCCCTTCAGAAATATCCTGCCCATCCTCGTGATCTACAGAGGGTTTGTTTAAGGGATTAGAATAGGAAAGAGATGGTTTTAGAGCGTGATGTGCTGTGATTTCCTGAGCCTAACTGTGTTTGGTAAAAGGCAGTAGGACCAAACAGGGTCATTCAGCATCTTTTTAAAGGCAGTGATTTATATGTGTGGGTTATGAGAGTGTATGCTGTACTAACCAGAATAGTGCTGATGCAGCGCTGGGTAATGGCTGTATTGCTTTTGCAGGCTTGTTTAATCCTTTACTTAGCAATTACTCAGAGTGAATGTAGATATCCGTCATTGTCAGAACAAAACCTCAAATCCCCAAACTGCGAACTGTAGAAGAGGAAAAGTAAATATACTTAATTGTCGGTGTGAGTTAGTGCAACAGTATTCTATTCCAAGTAGATGTGAACCATTTCAAATGGTCCATTGACAGAGAGAGAGAGAGACAGAGAGCGAGAGAGAGACATAGCGAGTGAGAGAGACAGACAGACAGACAGACAAACAGACAGAGGATAACAAAGTGATATATAAATAAATTAGAATTATTCTCTCACTGGACGAGGGGTGTGGATAAGCTTTCCAGTGGGCCAACCAAACACGGTTCAGGAAGCTCATCTTTTGGCTTTCTTTAATCAACATGTACTAATTTGTATGTGAGGGATGTTATGTAAATGGATTTCTAAGAATTGGTTCAGTGCGCTGCAAGAAGGGAAAGGAATGAATACTGCACTGCAAGAATAAAGCAAACACAGGGTAGCAGATTCCACAGTGCTGAATGGTTGGGTGGTCTCAAATAAAAACAAGCAGAACAAGCCACAGCTTTTATACTGTCGGAACAGTGCTCCCACTCATTTCGTTTAGAAGGTGGGTTGATGCAGTGTGCAGTGCATTCTAAACATTTCATCCTGTGTTTCTTTCCCTTGTGCAGGGATTGGCTCCACATACTTCCACGCCACTCTGAGTTTCCTGGGACAGATGCTGGATGAATTAGCGATACTCTGGGTGCTTATGTGCGCCATTGGCATGTGGTTCCCCAAGAGATACCTGCCCAGGATATTCCGTAGAGACAGGTGAAGATGTCATGCAACTCATATGTTTCATGCAGCTCATGTATGCTATGATAACTATTTAATAACTAATAACACTTTCAGGAAGTAATCAGAGGTGTACAAGCTGATTCAATCTGTCACACAGTCAGTGTGTTCACTGGAACGATGAGTGACGCTTCACTGTCTGGCAGTCCGATGGACAAATCTGGCTTTGGTGGATGCCAGAAGTACGCTATGTACCGGAATGCATAGTCACAGCAGTAAAGTCTGGCGGGGGAGGGGTAATGATCTGGGGCTGCTTTTCAGGGCTTGTACTTTTGGGCCCCTTAGTTCCAGTTGGTGTTAAGTTCAGAGTAATGTTAAGGTCAGAGATACTGCTAAAAAATGGTCCATCTTCCAGTTTCACTATGTGTACAGTAGACCTTACATTGTTGTATTGCTTCATCAGTGTATTATCTGCTGATACATTCCAGTCACATCTTGACTTTTTATTAGTTTCATTATCATGAGCCAGCCAAGTTGCACATATCACAGTATGGCAGTTTTTAATGTGGACAGCTTCATATTATCTGTAGTCTTTATCTGCAGTTAATCTAACGACGGCTGTTGTGGTCATTTACATTAGCATCCCAAGGGGCATGTTGGCATCCCACTTTATGTTGGCACCAAGCTAATGTGTTTTACACTTGGTTTGGCTCTCTTAAATGTACGCATTTACAGCTTGAAAGACATTAGCTCAACTAATCGGATTGCTGACCTAGTCCATTTTATATTGTAGGTTTTATTCTTGTACCCTAATGTAGTGTATATGTCTCTGTCTCTTTTTCCCTCTCTCCACCAGGTCAAGGTTTAAATTGGTCGTTGGCATTCTTTCAGGGATCACTACCTGTCTGGCCTTCATAAAGCCGGCCATTAATTCAATCTCATTAATGACACTGGGAATCCCGTGCACAGCTCTTCTCATCACAGAGCTTAAGAGGTCAGTGCTCCAGCTACACCACACATACAGGCTCTTGGATTAACCTGGAGTTTTCTATTCCGTTTCATTATACATATAGTGCTTCTGTAGTAGGCACCCCTTCTTTAAAACCAGGAACCATACACATCAAGACTCCTAGATGCCTGAGCTGGTTTTAAAGATTTACTTCATTTGAACGTTTGGAAAAGGGAATTATTACATGCATAGTTAACATGATTTAAGAGTATGTTATCCACTCCAGTTAGAGGTGGTGCCTAAACTGAATGAGTGCATAGCTATCAGGGTTTCTCAGAAGGATTAATTTGTTCAGACTGGATTAAATTGCATTAAATGTGCTCACCTCGATATGCAGCACAGTATCTGTGTGCAGTCTGTACCGGCATGCAGTGGATTTGTGCCCCTGCACAGATGGAAAAACACTCCCCAGAGATGTGCTATGTTCCTCTTTTAGCTGGAACTTATCAGACACGGCTCAAGCTTAGGGTGAATGCATTATACAGGAGAATACGTGCAGCGCTACGTAAGTTCAAGCCCCAGTACTGCATTAAATATGCACTTGAGTGGTGTTAAATTGTTTTGCACATAGTCTTGTTAGGCCTCAGAGCTTGTTATTCTGACTTTTGTTAACCAGTTCCATTTGTTTGACCCCTCTACATTATATGATGGGTTTTTTTTATCTTCATCAAAACAGGAAGTATAGTCATCAACTTCTGCTTCATGCTGCTCCATTTAGCAGTGTACTGTTCTACACTGAAACCTGGTTGTCTAAAGTGATGCCTCTCAAACTAGTCTATTTCTAGAGTTACAACAGCATATATTTATAAAATCTACATTAGCATTCTAAGTTTTCAGTCACGTGATCAAATAATAGAAAGGTGCAAAATGTTCTACATCTAAAAGGGGGCACATTATGTTTTCCCTTTTTTGTTTCCTTGTTTTTTTTTATTGTTGCACACGTTTTTGTGCATATAAATGGTCTGCAAAGTTACAAAGCTGAACTTACATGTCAGAGGGAGAAACCTTTTCCACCTAGCCCGTCTTTCTCAGCTGCCTGAAATGCCTCATTGAAATTCCAGCCCTTTTTTTCTGTTACAAGGTGACATCATCTTATAACAAGTTAGCCACATGTAGGGCGGAAGTTGAAGTGGGATGACGTAACCGCTTTTTTATCTCCTCAGCTGGGCTTATCGGGAAGTGGGGCTTAAAGACACAGGAGCTCTAATAAAACAGCCTTCCAGACAGAGGGTGAATATAGATATACAGTGTGAGGGGGAAATATTGTTAAAATTGATGCACATAAATCTGTTCGAGTAGAGCCCAAAATAAAATAATGAACATGAGAATGAAAATAAATGCAATATGTCCCCTTTAAAATTTCTTCTGGTACATAAATACCATATAACATTTGTAAGGGTGTATTTTAGGGTCACAGATGTTTCCTTCTGCACATTCTATTACATCTAGCTGTTGCTGTATCTGCTGTAATTTCCTACAAGTCACAATTCCCCACCCATATAGGCACTTATGTGTCAGGCGGCAAGGGATTGGACGCGTTGCACGCTGAGCCACAGTAACAGAAAGGTTTATTTGATCATAAGCCGGGTCTGGCGAAACAACAGACACTCAGGAGTTAGACTAGATCGGGTACCCAGGGACAGGGCGAGGGTCGAAAACCAGAGATCACCAGGGAGTGGCTTATATACTCCCCTGAAAGCTGGCCGTAATCAATAAGCTGGCGAATCGGAACAAGTGAGTGTGGGTGTGACGTCATCGGACTGTGTCCCCTGGGAACTGGAGTTCGGAGGAGCGGAGGCAGGCAGACCCACAGGCGTGTACGAATAACTGAAAGTTATTCTTATTGGTCGTCTGTTCTCTCCTCGTGCCTCGACACTCCATCTTCAGTCCCACAGGAGTCTCCTGGAATGTCTGTGCTGTTCCATGCTGAACATTCCGTGGTGTTCATTAAGGCCTTCAGTTTGGCCTTGCTTATGTGTGTTTAGATGTTTTACTCATCTGATAAGTTGGAAACACGCAAGAGGAAAGATGCAGCTTCAGATTAAGATCAAAGTTGCCTTCTCCAAGAGCTCCATGTCCAGAGTTTAAGGATCGTTTGGAGCTGGACCAAAATGTCATTAACACACATTAACCCTATCAAATGTCAGCCTGGCCTAAAGGGCTTTGTACCTTCAACTTCTCCAAGATCTGATTTTATCGTTAGTCTAATGAATGAGTATTTATGCCAGTTCAGGCATTTTGGTTAATTCTTAGCTGTTTACATTTACATAAATCATGTTCTTACAGGGGTTAAGGTGCCAAACATCTTAGTAGATCTCGTTTCTGTTCCTTCTGTTGTTTTTGTGCTACTGGAGTTTGTTGCCTGGCCGTTATACCCTTGCTGATGAAGTTTTCATTGGCTCTCCTGCTCTTAGTTCCTTCCTATGTCATCTTCCTGTTCTGTTACTGCTGGAGTGTTTGGCAGGGCGTTAAGTCTGTGTTCTGTCTGTTTTGCTAGCACTCAAAATTTAGCCGCAGTTATTGGGGTCAACACACAATTGATAGCGGAGACCACACTGGCGCCACTAGTGTTCCTAAAGGAATTTAAGGAATTCTCATAGAGGTCATGTACTGGGACGGTGAAGGATGCGAAATGGAATTCCACAAAATCTACTTAATCATTTTTACTTGACTGTTACTAAAACCTAGACTGCTTCATGCTTCCCAAGATGGAGAATTAATGGGACATATAAGAGGCTACTCGATAGGAACTTTATCGGTACTATTTGGTTGCTGTAGTGTTTTAGGCAGGAGCAAACCGTTCTTGCGTTGTTCATGCCAGGTAAGATGTTTAGAGAGAAAAGCCAAGAAAATCCTTTGTATTTATACAAAGTGTAAATATAACTCTTAATGAAATAATGGCTGATAAATGTGGGTGATTAATGGTTTATTTTTATTAACAAATTAAGAATTAATTTTTAGTTTGAGTTCATGGGCCATTTATCTCAGATGGGCAGAGGAATAGATGAGTTTTGTAGCTGGTTTTGTTTGCGTGCCAGAGGAAATGCTGTGTGTGAAACTGTATTTTATGTGTTTGCAAACTTTTTAAAACCGAATGTGACTGAACTGTCAGCAAACATCAGCACATTCCCACTAGCTGTGAGATACAGCATAGCACTTTGAGATACTCAAGCAAGTGAACACGTACCTTTGTGTTGTTTATCAGGTGTGAGAACCTGCGTGTGTTTAAGCTGGGCCTGTTGGCTGGCCTGTGGTGGACTCTGGCGCTGGTGTGCTGGGTTAGTGACCGAATCTTCTGTGAGATGTGGTCATCTGTCAACTTCCCTTACCTGCACTGCGCCTGGTGAGTGCACTTCTGCATCCACTCAGTATGTTTAAGTGCATGTTCACATTGCATGTAGAGAGCACCGGTAGTACACTTCACTTACTGTATCTGTAGTAACTGCACTTGAAAAGTCACTAGCAGAGGAGAACGCCATTATCTGGTCCCACTGTTATGTTTCTCTCTGTAGTGATATGCGAATGCTAAATATGTAAGGTTGCCTATTTCTCTGCACTATATATATATATATGCTGAATCTAACAAGTGCTTATAAGTAACAAAGAACATGCAACTTAGAACCCTAACAAGAAGTCACGTGTCAGTTGTTCAAATCCATCAGTGTTTATATGAGACTGGTATATTTATATTTCTCAGCTGACTGTAACCCTGACAGTTACTAAAGGACAGTTACCTCTCAGTAATGTTTTCTGTCAGATGCTAGCGGTGCTCCCAAGCAAATCATAGCTTAAACTCTTAATGCTTTACATCCTGGAGACGTGATGTTTCATAGCCCCCCCCCATAAAAACCGTGCATGGCCTTTAACTGTACTTTGTGTATTAGTACATTCATGATGTCAGTAGTGTACCAGCACAGACAGTCAAAACACAGTGAAGTTTTCATTTTCTATTTTTGCTTTCTTAAAATTTAACAGAATATATTCCCCGCATGATGTAGGCAGGAAAGACACCTTGGGTTTCATAACCCTTTGCATAATTTCAGACAGAATTTAATTTGCATGCCTGACTGCTATCATAATCCCTTCAGTCATTGGTGTTGGTTAAGATGCTAATCCCTATAATTTGTTAGTTTCAAGATGACATTTCAGAGACAAAGACATATCAGAGACAAAGAGGTGCAATTCTGTTAAAACTGGTTGCTCTGTGGCTTCTTTCAGGAGAATGAGTTTTGAGTCAGCAGGTTTTCTACTCATTTCTAAGTACTAGGAAACACAGTTTGATTACCTGTATCAAACAGATACGACCGATAGAAAGTTCAGGGGCGTGTGCTAATCTGCCTGGTTTTAGTTGTACAGTTTATTTTACAGGCTGTTATATAATGTGTCGATAACGTTTTATAATGTCATTTGAATCTGTAGGCACATCTTGATCTGCCTGGCCTCCTACCTTGGCTGCGTGTGCTTCGCTTACTTCGACGCGGCCTCTGAGGCTCCAGAGCAGGGTCCTGTGGTCAAATTCTGGCCCAGCGAGAAGTGGGCCTTCATTGGGGTGCCCTATGTCACCCTGCTGTGCGTGCACCGGAAGCCCTCCATCAAGGTCACATGACCGGCCCATGCTATCTAATGTACAACCCTCTCAATGCACTTTTTTTTTACCAGACGTTTTGATGTGTTTTGTCAGTATTAATCATTTACGTTCTGCACCTCATCGTTTCCTTTGTTTCAACAGAAAAAAAATGTTTAATGGCACAAAACAAGCGCACAGCTAAACACGGATGCTCCTGTTGGACTGTGGGATTGATAGGTCAGTACCCTCCAACTGTAAAGTTTTCATGTTCCAGCAGTGTCCCTAATTAAGCCTTTATTGTTATGTGTGGACACTGGATTTCAAAACCTGCAGTAGTGTGCAAAGGTCAGAGGCAGCCAAGGACATACTGTTTATCTCTGCAGTAAAAGACTTTAGAACAAACACATATAAACAGAAGTATACACCCACCAAGCCCTTCATTAGGAAGACCTTCCTGTGTCTACACTCATTGCATTATCTGTTCTACTCACTAATTAGGAGCACTTTGTAATTCTACACTTAGTGTCTGTAGCCCATCTGATTCTCTGCATACTTTGTTTCTCTCATGTGGGTGGTGGGTCATTCTCAGCACTGCAGTGACACTGATATGTTGGTGGTGTGTTAGTGTGTGTTATGCTGGAATGAGTGGATCAGACACAGCAGTGCTGCTGGAGTTATTAGACACTGTGTCCACTCACTGTCCTCTCTATTAGATACTCCTACCTTGCTGGTCCACCTTGTAGATGTACAGTAGTTCATCAGTGGTCCCAAGACACTGTTGGCTGAATGTTCCCAATAAAGTGCTCGGTGAGTTCAGTGGAGGGTGACAGGAATGTGTTGTGACAAATATCATCGTTTATAATGTGTTACAGTTAGAGGAGCACAGGTTTGGTTCCTGGTTACGTCCAGCTATAGTATGGGATTCCACCAGTAGCATGCCTGCTATCATGTAATGAAGGACCGATTATGAAAACTAGTCTCATGTATTTATTTAAATGTTAGTGTTTTTAATGCAAAGTCCATATTTAATATTACATATTATTTTTGGTCATATGCCTAAGACCTTTGCACAGTACTGTACAGTCTACATTCTAAAAACCCAGAGGATCTAAAGAATGTTCATACGCACAAAAACTCTCTCTACTTTTTTTTACGTGCATAAGTGCAAGGGCGTAGGTTTGGTTGCAACAGCCCACACCTCATCCAACACCCAGGTCCGGGTTCACCCAGTCTTGCTGTGAAACTGTAACTCCTTAATGACTCCTTATCGATGAGGACATGTCCCAACTCTCCATATGCAAACCTACACCCATGTCTGATGAAGTATATATCATGTGTCATGTTCAGTTCTGCAGTGAAGCGTTAGATCTGAAAAGCAGTACTGAAATTACTGTATGAGCACTTTTGTAATTATTGTTGACGTATTTCCTCAAATAACCACGTGCTAAAAGCAAGCACACTTGTGTGCAAAGTACACCACCTGATCAAATGACATGTTTTGTTGATTTTGATACTACGTGAGAATACCGTCGCTACAGGGAACAAACTGAGCTCTACAAATTGGTATAGAACAAATGGTATAATCTAAGTTGTCATTTTTTTGCATAGGAGAATTTTTCTATTTTATGTTTGAAGTAGACAGTGATTTTCTTTTTTCTTTTTCACAGGATTTTTCACATAGAAAATTAACAAAGCATGTTACGTGAGCAGGGGTGCTCTTAAACCTAATGCCATATGACTGGATCTACACCATTAACAAATGTATTCAATTATGCCAAACAGTTTTTCTCATGTTAGACCATGAATAGGAATACTATTAATAATAATACCTTTATTATCTATTGTTATTAACTTGGTGGACTAGTCTCAACTTTAATTAAATGGTGTGCTTGGGCTGGGGCAGGGCACCTGAACTTGTTTGATCTTACGTTATGAAGGGTTACGTTTAATATGTATTAATATTTTAACACAGCTTTACACAGATGTCATGATGGACATACTGTGAGGAATTTTGCGCTACTGTTTTGCAGGCTCTGTTGGAGGACTTGTAGCTTCTGCTCATAAACAGTTGCATGGAAGTTTGTTTGGTGAACTGCATATAATGGAATGTTCTCTTGGGAATGTCAGTGTTCTGTTTTTTACGTGTGTCCTGTTTCTCACCATATTTCTCGCTGAAAGACTTGAACGGAGGCCAAAACCTCTTAAAATCCCTTTGCCAGTTAAAGCGTGACTAGTTGAAACTGGACTGAGGAATGATGGACACGGTGTAATAGAATAGGTTTACATAAGTGATGTCATGCTCACATTCACAGTCGCCCTTGCAGTATTTCAAGAATTCAAGTCTCAAGTGCCACACAGCATCAGCATTACTGGGACTGAATCATCTCAGTTTCAACAATGGAATCTAAATATGTTATTGTACAGCTATTACTAAATCAGCTTCCTCTACTTTTGTTAAGGAGATGATGGGAAGTCTGTGGTTAAAGAATGCCAAAAGGGCTGTTTCTATTGGGGTGGTGGGGTGGGGTGGGGGCAGGGTGTTGGTGTTGGTGGGGTGGGCGGTGTGTTATATCCGTTTATTTGCTGTCTTGTCGCTTGGAGGTGACACAGGGACCAAGTATACAAAGACTATTTATTTTTTTTCATTTGTAAATGATCGTTTTGTAGGTATTGCTGATAAACACCTGTTTTTTAATTAGAACAAAAACATTTAATGACTGTATTTTTGCATTGCAATTTATGTAATAAAGAAGTTCTATATTCCCAGCTGCAGTATTGTTCTCATGTCCTCACTGTTCATGATGTAGATTAAGGTGGTGCTCTAAGTGTTCTTTGGAACAGTGCCATAAGAGACCAGCCTTTGGTTCCCAGAAGAACCTTCTAAAGGAGCAATGTGCAAGTTGATGCAATCTGCCAAATTTATGTTCCACACAGCCCGTCCTCCTCACCCCCTATTTTCGTTTGGAGGAGTCCCTGCCAGTTAGGCGTCAAGTCTAATCCCTTTATCTGTTAAGAACATCTCCAGTGGTGGAATTGAATGCCAATGTTAACTGTGGTGTTGTATCTCACTTGTTTTCAACATTGTTTCTTGTTGCAGCAGCCATGTTTATTTGTCTTCTCGTGTGGAGACTAAAGGCAGACTTGCCGCTGCAGTGACTCGCAGTGGCCTCTGATGTGGAGTTTAATAAATACAGCCCTGATATTTGGATTCTTTCTAGTAATGTTAGTTAGCTGTTGAGAGAACTCAAATCGTGGCCCAGGGACAGGGGTGGGTGTGAGTAGCCAAGTCACTTGATCATCCTTCATGAGCTCAGACACTGTGTACTTCGTGTCACTTCCACAGTATAGTCAAAGTGGAGCTTGATAAGGACCACTTACATCATTTAGCTTTCTAAAGGACAAATTGTTCTTAGACCTTTGTAGAAAACCTCCTGTGAGCCTATGAGTCTCAGAGGACACACTGACCCCTTCACTTCCCAGAGGACAGAAAGGCTGTTCCTTAATGTCAGCACATCCGCTGACTAGCATCGGGAACTCAATGTCTCATTCCAGTTCATCTAAAAAAAAACTTGTTTATTGACACAAAAACATTATAGTTAATAAATCCAATTCAGTTTTTTTAACCAGTGTAATTTTAAGATTCACATAAATAATAAACATATTATTTATTATTAATAATAAACATAACTAACTAACAGTAACAATATAACACACAGTGTAAAACAACTCACAGTAATACAATCAATGGAAAGTGCTTATTGTAGTGTGGGAACTTCAATGTGCAGAGGTCAATACAAAACAAAGAACCACAGAAACAAAACATATTTAAATAAATAAGCTTAAACTGAGTAAAAATAGAAAATATAAAAAATGGAATCAGTACGATGGTAAAACATTAAAAGCGCTCTGGCTGCACTCCTCTCTGAAGTCTGTCCCAAACTCTGGCTCTGTGCTGCTCTGTTAGGCAGGGGCTCAGCACCTCTCCTGTTCTCTCCACTCTTCTTCTGAAACGCTCTCTGTCTCTGGCCAGTTCCATCCAACAGGATCCATCTCGTGCTTCCCGGCAGGCGAAGCTCCAAGCCACCAGGTGGTGCACCGTCACCTCCTCACTGAAACGCACCTGAAAATGAAAAGTTTTACAGTTAAGGACACAAACTCTTGAGGCTGAACCATGGTGCTACAGCTGTTAACAAATCAAGGTGAAACGTATAAGTGCCTGTATCCTACAGTCTTCCAAAGTCAATGTAATATTCCTGAGGCTTTCTGGTCTAGAAGTATGTTTAACTATCCACCCAAGTCTGACCAGCTGAGTCACATTTCAGCTGTATTAAAGGGTGTGACACGTACTATATCAGGCGTTGCCTTGAAATCAAGCCTCATGACTACTAGTCATGGTTAACTCATCCTTCTTAGAACCATCCTCTCCTGAGTTTACATCAACATTACATCAGTAGTTTTCCTAAACAGATCTCTATTTAGGAAACACGCTGTCATGCTGGTCACTGGAGACCATGTGAGTATATTTGAAAGCTTTAACCTGTATGATTAGCATACAGAGCTATAGTAAAGTAGACATGGAAACATATAAAAAGCCCTGCTGATCGCTAATCTTTGTGATTTCTGTTTTTGTTTGTTTAGATTCCAATGCAAATCTACCTTCTTTGTTCCTTCCTTTGTCCTTTCCCCAGAACTGTGCTCTTCTACGTATGCTGCTGGTGATTCCTCAACGTTAGTCCCTGGAGGCCTTGAGGCTGTGCTGTTTTGTGTGGTGTCTGTAGACTTTGCTTTGACTCCAGTGGGACAGAAGAAGTAGAGAGGATTGTAGGGGTCGCTGTTGTTGAGAAAGGACTCCCATAACTCTGTGCTCTCTCTAGATGCTTCAGAATCTCCTTCTTCATCTGACCAGTCTGAATCATCTTCGTCACTCCAGTCCATTTCATCCTTTTCATCCATAGGAGACTCCTCCTTATCCTCATCGGCATCATCAAGCTCACCCTCATCACTAATACTATTACCGTCTTCCTCCTCTTCTTCAGACTCCCACTCTAACCAGTCTGAAAGCACAACTTCATCTCCATCTACTGCAAGCCGATCAGGCCCCTCCATGATCTTTCTTTGTGGATCCAACATCTTGTACATGGTGGCTGGTCCAGATTCTGTGTTTCTGGCCTCCCCGCCGGGGCCCTCCAGGGCCTTCAAGCCCACAGTCTTTTTCTTTGATTCGCCCTCCATGGCCACCGTGTCTCCAGCACACACCAGGAAAACTTTGGAGTTTAGAAGCTCCGTAAAATGCATGAAGCGACGGATGACTTTCCAGATGACTTCCCACATATGAAGTCCAACTTTCTCCAACATGGTAAGGATAGGCATTCCGGTGTATGGACTAAGTGGCATAGTTTTATCCTTCCTTGTCATGTTGGCAGAACGCACAAGGTTCTTCACAGATGGGATGTATATGGCTGCTTGTGGTAGGCACCAGTAGTATAATGGATGATGTAAATCTGTGCTGAGCAGCGCCATAGCAGTCACAGTCACTCTGAGAAAACAAAGTAAAGGTGGAATTACTACAGAGATTCACAAACAATAGTTTTTCTTGGGGGACTGATGTCATTGTTAGTCTGTGTAGGTCTAGTTCGGGTTAGATGAGTCACTGAGCCACTGCGTGTTTACGCTCACGTAGCTACCATTAACTGGGCTGTACTCCAGGCACCTGGCCAGCCACAAAAGTGCGTTCAACTGAGCGGACATTTTTGTGTCGCTAATAGTTAAATAATGCTATTAAAACTGTTACTTCAGTTATCTCATTTTGGGACGTCATAAAACTATTAAAGACATTACGGCTGGATAACTTTATAGCCCACTTTCCAGCTAGCCGACGTCTCGGTTTACAGAGAAATCTCGTTTTTGGCCAATTCAGATATCGTTCATCACAACCAAGGTAAACAAACAAGTCCCACCGTTACCTTAAAGATCAGCCAGTTGCTTGACAATCACTCCAGCGAAGATTTCGGGCCGCGAAGTTGAATTCACTGGTATTCTCCACAACAGTCGTCGTGTAACGCGAAGGAAGACACTCCATCTCGATGTGGTAATCAGTTTTCGCTTTGTTCATAAGCATTTCTCGCTCGGTGTCTATTTCACTCGCTTCATTCTTTTGCTCTGTAAATAGAAATGACGCTCTGACTGACAGTCACCGTATATATACGACGTGTCTGCGTCAGCGCGTGGGGGCGGGGTTTACTGTACGTCTCCAATGGTTTCCTGGGAAAACACGCAGAACGTTTCGTGACGTTTCGAGAAACTCCCCCAGCGCGGCGGCTTGAGCTGGAGTTGCATCATGGCCTTATAGGGAGAGTGAAAGCAGAACAACAAACACAGGGAGGGCGAGAGTTAAGCGCCTTCACTACGTACACAAAACAAACAACAACAAGAACCAGGGAGGGCCTTTCACAGGGAGGAATTTTTTTAAAAGTTAGGTGGATATGTTAAAGTACCATTCACTTCCTAATCCATACAAGTTCGCTATGTATGTGATGTCACAAAAATCCCACATTCCAAAATCATGACTTTACAGGAGAAGGAAAATAAAACAGGCTCTACTGTTTATGTCATTGGAACCAGACTAAGTCATTTTTAACTTTTTCTTTTGTTTACACATCACACATTTGGTTTGTAAACGCTGACAGGTACTTTCAAATGATCTCAGACGAAGTAAACAACAACAAAAATGAAAATACAGTTTTGTTGTGACAGCAGCGATAAACAAAAGATGAAAATACAAAAAACGAAAATAGAAACATAAGGTGGATTGTATAAAAATATTAAGCACGGCCGCAGTCATAAAATCTGAAATTGTTTGGGTCCATTTGCCCTTTTAGAGTGATCACCTTTATCCTCTGATGAATTTCCATACTGATCAGGAAATTTGATTCCCGATGATAGTCTTCCAGGAAGGGTGGTAAATGGTTTAATGAGTATGAAAATGATATGAATCATGTGCCGTTCCCAGATCTCAACCCAACTGAACTCTTATGGAATATTTTGGTCTGATATGTTTGACAGTGCTCTCCACCATCATGATCAAATCAACTGAAGGAAATAAGAATGATGTCGTATCCCTCCAGGGACACACTGAAGCTGTCCTTTTGGTCTGTGGTGGCTCAACACCTTACTAGGAGTTGATTTTTCCTTTACTTTGTCACATGCTTGTATATCCATTATTTGTTTAAGATGAAAGTATAGGGACTACTTCAGCCTGGACTGCTTTTTATTGATGTTTAATACATGACAATAATTTCAAGGGATTTTTAGGGAGTATAGAGAAGACCATGTGATGATTTATGCCTTAAGTAAATAATACATTATAAAAAAACTATTCAGTTACTTAACATTGTAACAGGAAATGAAATAACATTCCATGCTCAATGTAAGGGAAATATATTTCCATATAGTTTTGGTCCAAAACATCATGAAATATTAGCACTGTACACTTTATATATCCATACTGTTTAAACCACATACTTACTGATACTGTGCGACTCATTGCACATGTCCTGTACACATACTGTACTGTTTGCACACATTGTTTTTGTCTTTGCACTACACTATATATATATATATATATATATATATATATATATATATATATATATATATATATATATATATATATATATATATATATATATATATACACACATTATTCAACTGCACTGGAGAAGGAGCCTGACCGTGTTTCATTATACTGTACAACCCTGTATTGGTATAATGACAATACAGTTGAATTGAATTGAATTGAATTCATTTTACTATAGCAGTGAAATTTAATATATATATATATATATATATCCCATGTATATATATATATATATATATATATACCATGACCTTAAACAGTGCAGAGCATACAACAAAAAGCTCTTCAACAGTTAACGACACTGAAACCCATATAATCAATACACTGGAGTTACTCTGAAGTTAACTGATTACAGCTGTTCTGGCTGCTGGCCTAAAGGGGGTGAAGGAAGGGGTTAACAGGCAATGTGATTATCCAGATCTTGTGATCCTGACTCCAGTCATGAAAGAAGGCCTTTATGAGTTTAGAGCAGACCTTCACTGCATACCCGTCTCAGCACACCCTGCTAACTTAGCTAGCGCTGGTGAGTACGGTTTTGGGTATGAACTTGCGCCGTTATGCATGTGCTTTACTTTACTGATAAGTGCAGTTTTGTGCGTGTGCTGGTGTGATTTCCACTTCGCTCTGAATATCTAATGAGGTACTTCTTTCTCTAGTCCTCACTGTTTTCATGGTTTTGAATGTTGGTGGCTGTTTAGTGTTTTAGTAATGAAGGTAACTTTGCACACTGAAATAGCAGGTCTGAGGCAGAAGGAGTGGTTCATTTGATAGTTGAGATATGTGATATTGATTGACTGTGCAGTTTTACATCAGGTTGTTACATGGTCCAGATAAGACTTGAGATAAGGCCATCCGCCTCTTTTGGATACCAGTCAAGACAAGTGCAGAACTCTCCCTTTTCCTGTGATGTCAGCAACTTAAAGGATATTACATTGAGTCCAGAACTGTGTCTAAGCCATTGGTCATAGAAAACTCTATCAAGAGATTTACGCTTTAAGTACATCTCCATGACCATGACTGGTGACCAGTAGTCTAAGCTCTCTGTGTATATGTGACCACATGCTTTTTTTTTTTTTTTTCTGAGAGAATCTTTTTATTGTCTGTTTTACTTTGACCCTGAACAACATTGGGGAGAATTTATTTTTTTGCATAATTTCTATTGTAAAGTAAAAAAAAAGAAATAATTTACATACAAATACATACACACCTATATGCAAAATAAATATAAGTGTGACCACGTTCTTTCAGATATGTGTTTACACAACTGCATATTTTTTATTGTCTTCTTTTACCCGGAACAAGGGCTGCACAAAATGGCATTCCAGTATTGCAGTAATGAAACATTGATAACAGTTATGGACTGCAGAAGGTAGAACCTTTGCCTGTTTTATAGGGTGTATATAGCCTGGTCTGGTGGTGGTCCCTATATGTGCTGATGCCGTGGTGGTGGGGAGCTGAACACATGGAAAAGTGTGACAGCAGTGAAGTGGAGGCCGGGGCACCGGTCCCTGGGAGCGCTACAACAGAGCTGGGCCTGACGAGGCTCTCCTTCGCGTATCAGGGCCTTCTGGAAATTCCATATGAAACCATCTTGGAGCAGCGGGACACTCTGGAGGTTCTGGACCTCAGCTACAACCTGCTGGATGAGTATCCTTTTTAACCCCACCTTTTTCCTCGAATGCGCTTAATAAACACAGCAGCAGCAGCACAGAGAAACTTCTGCTAGCACTTCCTGAATCGTGGCAGAGCATGACAGCCATATCTCTCACATACATGATAGGAACTTCCCCAACACCAGATAACCCCACAGCTCTGCCCAGAACAGCACAAACAACAAGACAACTCCTATAATTCTAATATAAATATTTATACTTTCTAAAAAGTCTCTTTTAGTGCGAGTCTGGTGCAACCCATGAGCTTCCGCACGTCCATGGCTGCACAAGCAGGTCTACTGTAAACGTAGAATGTATTGAATATGTGAATAATTGCAGAAACATAGAGGTAGCAATTAAAAGGAAAACCAACACACCAAGCTTATTAAGGCATGGTTAGGTTGGAAAAGCACACAGTTTATCAACACATATTTTCATATTATGAAGACCTTGCAGAAGAAAGAAAACTTTGAATGGAAAAGAATGATAGATTGTATATATATATATATATATATCGTCGCTGTACAATGAAAAACATGTATCTCCATTTTTGTCCATTTTGACTTTTATGCATCATTTGAAAACAGCCACTGCCGTTTACACTTTGTGAGATTTGCATGATGAATGGACCAACTGAAATAGCCCAAAAGTGCTCGGAAGGACGTCTGGTTCCATTGACTTAATGAGGTTTTTGGCCTCTCCTATAAAGTTGTCATTTTGGAGATACATGTTTTTCTTTGGACAGCGACGATATATATTATATATATAAATATTTTGACCTTTTCTATCAAACTTAAATGACATCTGGAATTTTCAAATTCTGTAACAGAAAAATAATCTGGTTTTGCCCCAGCAGTGACAATTTGCAAACAAAAATAATATACATGAACAAGTGAAATATGAATTTTAGTAAATTTTTACCATAACAAGAGACCCTTGCTGACACTTTGCATATACCTTTAATCAGTTTAACATTCATCAAAGAGTCTTTTGTGAAAGTAGGTTATGAATTGACAGTTTTTCCCCACTATTGTTAAAAACCCTTAGTAAAAATCTTTTTGGTCCAGAGGTAGTTTAAACAGCTGAAAGTGCTGATATTCACAACAAGGGGGTACAATGTTCAGGGATTGGCTTTATTCTTAAAGCAGTACTGTCAGAAATACAGTTTTCCTCAAAATAAACCTGGTTACATTGTTAAGTTACCGCAAACTGACAAAGAAACTGTGCTCAGACGTATTAAAAACACTGGGAAGTTCTTCCAAAAGTGTAACTACTGATAGTTCGGATAGGGCCAGTAGTGTGGTGGTAGTGATGGTTTATCTAAGCTGTTCGCTTACATTAGACCACCAATAACAACTAATCAAGCGGATTACATTCTTTATGTTGAATGAATTAGGTGTAATTTAATTTCAGAGGGGCCCATAAGAACCGAGTAATGTTAGTGGATTACAAAGATACACAAGACAAGAGTCTACACAAGATAAAAGATTTACATTCGAGCTAAAAAGGCTTTCTGAACACTAATCTTAACAGCAAACACTGGGGGTGAACACATTAACATTCACCCATAGCCCGTCTAGCACACAAGGTCCTGCAGGCCATCATGTCACATGCTCCAGCACAAGCTTTTGATCTTGTAAAGTGCCTGTATCAGTAGGCGGCAGTCCTTAACTCAGCTGTTAACGGAGCCCAGCTTTGCTGGTTGAGCTGGAGAAGCTCAGCACCCTCATTCTGGACTGCAACAATTACAGCGCTCACGTTAAGTTCCCCTACATGCCCAGCCTCACCACCCTGTGGATCAACAAGAACAAAATCAGCAACCTGCCCATCATAGTGGAGGAAATCTGCTGCAAGTTCCCCAACATTAAGTGAGCTACATTCATCTCCATTTCTGAGGCGGCGTTAATGCCTCCTCTGTGTATTTATTCAGAGAACCTAACATACTGTATATTGTCTGTATATTGATGTTTACTGTCTTCACAGGATACTTAGTATGATGAATAATGAAGCAGCACCCAGTTATTTTAACGGTGGGAGTCTGACTCAGTATATTGACTACAGGTAAGTAAAGTAACACCAGCCACAACTTGATCCTCACCATATTGAAAGCTTTCAAAGGAGCTCAGTTACAATTAGTCACATGCTTAGTCATCACAATTACATGTGATTATCTTCATAAAGATATTTAATAATCGGCTCTAATTCCACCAATGTTTCAAAAATTACATAACTCTGTGTCTGAGATGTAAGCTAAGTAATTTTGAGTGGTTTAATGGTAAAAATGCTCTGTTCTAGAGAAACTTGTACAACCATATTAGCATTATATTATATATGTACTGTATACCTGTGTATTAATGTACAAATGTCACAGTAGCTGGCTAATTACACATCGTCATTTTGAGACTACATTTTCTTCTTCAAACGTGTTTTTCAACCTTATTTTTAGCATAACTGAACATTTCGATTTTTGTGATTGGACTTGGAAGTTGATTGTAGTTCTCTGGGGGCCTAAAATGTTTTACAGTAGTAAACATTTGGCCTATAACGTTTTTTTTCTAAATGTACTCAGTGTGAAGAGGCATATGCAAGTCATGTTGTAAGACAAAACATGAACAAAGAAAACTTTTGATTTTCTTCTATTTTTACCATAATCAACATATACGTCTATATACTGTACATTTAACAGAAGATATAGGTTCAATGATCATGTTGAATAGCAAATAACACAGCTATATTTGAGCCTTTATTGTTACTCTACGTTCCCAGCTCTAAAACTGTAAAGAAATCCGGGTCTATACCTTTGCTTTAATGCATAACTGCACTCCAAACCTTTCCAAATGTCATGTTTACGCCTTAATGATTGAATTTGACAGAAAATCGGAAAACTTGGTAGAATGCTCCTTTTTGCGAATTCTGGTTTATGGCGCCATCTGGTGGTCAAATGGCATGAAGCCTGTTACCCAGTGAATTTAGTATTAATGTGATTGTAGATAGAAGCCATAACACTGACTGAGACACAAACAAGAGTCTAATGGCTCATTTAAAAAGCCTTTCTTAGAAAGAAAGTGTGACACTGCCATTTTATTTCCAACTGTTCCAACACTCATCATCAAATAGTGAAGCAAGTGTTGGATAGCGATGCTACTGGAAAGAAAGATTAAGGTGACCAGGGAAAATAAATAACAATAAATTTAGACTGATCCGGGCAATATTTATTGAGCTACACATACAGAAGTATTGTCTCTAAGGATGGTGTTGGGCCACCATGTTTGCTAATGCAACATGCCAGACATCTCGGCATGGAGGTTTAGGTGTTCCAGATGGTGTCCTGTGATAATCCATCCTGTGCATCTTGAATATTCCCAGGCAGTTCCTACAGACTTTGCATTAGGGATGGAATTGGTGTGACACCAAGCTTCTGGACATGTGACAAGGAACCATTTTATTTTAATCTGTGAATATGAAGGAAAAATACTGCCGTTACTTCTCGCAGCATTACTGGAATTTAAGTGCCATTCTTTTTCCTTGTCTCGCTCGACCCCTTAACCCAGTACACTGGCCCAATAAAAAAGCCCACAGCTCGGTGCTTCAGAAGGGCTTTATAGATAACATTAAATAAGCACCCATTCTGTCCAAAGTAGCTAAAATAACCCGAGGGATGAGATTACTTCCCCAGATTTCAGATGAAAATGTAATTTTTAGAAGTTCAAAGCTTGGTCAGTGTGTTTATGAAACAAAGGTTCATTCAGAGTTCAGCTTGACTTTAGCTCCACTCCCTCCTCTACAGGCAGTATGTTATCAGTCAGATTCCTAGCCTGGAGGTCCTAGATGACACAGAGGTACAGGAGAAAGAGCGAGCGCTGGCCAGGAAGACCTACAGGATGCAGAGGATCAGAGAGGGCAGCAAGAAGAGGAAGGAGCTCCACCACTGAGGTCCAAAGGCTAATCGTTTCATCAGACACTCAGGCTGCATGCCTAACCAACCCTGCACTCCCTAAATCTCAGAACACTCCGACCACTCATTCCAGGCCTCTATAAGCTTTAAGTGAACTAGTACATGATTGTGTTTACAAGGTGATTAGAACTCACCTAAAGGGCCCATCTGCTGACTGGTCTGTGTCGTTTCCCCTGAGGTTAGCTTATGATGCATATGTGGAGGTTTTATGTACCAAAATACCTCTTTTAAAAGCTATGTTGTTACTGTTTCTTTAAGACTGGTATATGTAAATGAGCTCTCTCTGATTGGGTATTATGTCTCATTCAAAAATCAGCCCAGCCTGTAACACTCCTTATAACCTCAGGGTGCCACAAAATGGTAAATCATTCTCCAGTGTGTACGCAGAATGTACTTTGGTCGGGGTGAAAAATGCCCGGATGCGGGTTTTATGAACCTATTTCAACCTATTTCAATAAACAAGCTGATCTCTGGAGAGACCACACATGTCACACAGCAGCTCATGTAGAAACAAGCACAGGCAGACTGAACCTCACAATGAAATGAACCTCTGTCTAATAAGCTGGTCCTTCTACTATGCAGTTTTCTATGCTAATGTTAGTTACTTGAGGCTTGCTGGTAGTTTATGTAATCTGTACTAGCTACTTGCTGTCGATATCAACACACAGTAAATTAAAGCTGTTACTCACCAGTTTAAGAGGATCTGCTTCAACCTGCAAACAGTGGGTAAAATCACTTTATGGGTTACTGTTGGGTTGTGATGCTAATAAAGGGAGAACTGCTCCTCTTTTTAGTCTCTTCAGTGTTAAATGCCAAGCAAAGCTACTTGATATGGTCAGAGGTCTGAGAAATTGTGTGAGCAAACTGACAACATTGACTTAAAGTTGTCCAAGATTGTCTCATAAGCATAAGATGATGTTGGCTCCCTATGCATCAGCTTGTTTCGCAGATTCCTAAACTCTCCTTATTCAACTTTGACATTGTAAATCCTGCCCACCTACCCTGGCAATTTACAGATAAGGTTAATCAGGGGTGCTTGAGCAGGTAAACTACCAGACTGTGCCCCGACTGATGTGCACCTCTGATGTCAATACAGTTTTCCAGTCTATGGCGCTTTTAATAAGGGCAGCTCTAGGCTAAATAGGCAGGAATGAAATGTCGATATATGAATTGTGTGTACTGGGGTGAATGTTACCTTTTCAGACTTTAACAAGCATAATGTTTACATATTACAGCAAACACTTTTATTTAAATAAAAGAAAGGAAATGTGTTTTTCCATGATATGGGCCACGATAAATGCATGATAACCACTGGATAAAAAAATGGTTGGATGTACTTTATTTTCTTTGTCCCACTAAATACAATAAACATTATAAACATGTCAACATGTCTACCTGTTTTGTTCTAAAGCAGTGGTCATCAGTCCTCTTCATGGGAAACTACTTTCCCATGATCCCTTTATATATATTATATCCTATATATATATCTATATATATATATATATATATATATATATATATATATATATATATATATATATATATATATATATATCATTATAGTCCTTCATTGTATTTATATGTAGTATCTTTCTGGACATCCCTATTGGCGCCCAGGTGTACATGTGCCACATTTATACTTGAGTAAATTATGCTTTCCAAAGGGGTCATCAGATTTAAAATAAGGTTTACAGATGAGAGCCAGCCAGTGACTGAAGCAGGTGTGGATGATTGTGTTTGGATCTGCAGGAAGGCCACAGATGGCCACACACTTTAATAAAGATTCTGGAGGCCCCTGCTTCTCTGATTGTGTGGAGAACATTGACATTGATTATAGTGCACAGCAGTCTCTGGTGTTGCAGCATTTGCACATGGTGTAACACTGTACTCCTGAAACTACAGCCAGAGCAGTGAGTTCATACGGGCATGTTGTGCAATAGTCTAACACTGTTCATTGGCTCCTCATAACCCACCCCAGAAGTGGACCTAAATTTTAACCACGGGTTTATTCTATTTATATGGTATTTCAATATCATAATACACATTTAAAGTAATAAAAGATGCGAAAATAGATTCAAATAGGGCTAAAACTTAATTACTCCGACCTCTGCTATCATGGCTTGTTATAAAGAGCTGATTCATTACCGTATAATGTGTTGTATAAACTGTATGATAATAAAATAACAGCAAACATCGTGATATTGCTTCGTATCCGATTTTAAAAGGCGCGTGTAAACGAATGATACTTGTAGCATATCTGCAAACGTGTAAACAACAGTCGATTTATGGTCGGACAATGAATTAAATTAAACCGAGTGTATGAGCCGCGGTGTTTTTGTCTGCTGCTGTATTATGTATTTTACGGTAGTACCTTTCACACTGCTGCCTGGCTGGCTCTTTAGGGAGCAATACACAATTCCAGGATTTGGGAAGTGTGAGAGGTAAGTCCTGTGAAATAGAGTACGCCTGACTTGCATGGAGCTTGGAAAGCATGCGGTATGGATGTCCATATTGTTTATGTAACTGGCTTCTTTGCTTGTTATGTGTAGCAGAAGCTAGCACAGCTAATAAGAGGCTAACTTAGCTAACGTTAGCCAGACAGGCCGGTAACCGACACACTGACAGCTCGCAAGGTCGAGTCTGTGGTTGCAGCACAGAAAGCTCTCTCTCTCCAGGTCACGTTAATGTGTTGTTTATGAAGCTAATTTTAGAAATTTGCGACGCGAAGTGCAGACTGAGTTAATGTCAGTCATTTAACTAACTAGCTCCTGAAAGAGTCTCTCAGTGTTTGGGTGCTAACGAGCGAGCTAACTGAGTAAGCTGTGAGTAAACTTAAGTTAACATGGTTAGCTAGCAAGACAGCAAACTGGTAGACCCGTCCGGTTTAAGAAACTTTATGTATGTATTTGAAAGGACATGAGCACGATGTCGAGTGATTATGTGATCTGTCATGCTGATATATATGCAGTTCTATTGATTCAGAGGTGAACCTGGGCAGCTGTGTGAGTGTAGTTGAAGCAGCAGCAGCAGCAGTAGTAGTAGTAGCAGTAGTAGTAGTGCTGTTTGGACCACCACAACCAACTTTCAGAAGGTAGATATGAGTAATATGGCTGATCCCAGATCTAAAATGGTTATAGCCTCAACAAACGGACCCTAGATCAGCATTCAACCTCCTGATCTAGACAGAGATGTGTGTTTAGCAGCTTAATGCACTTTAGGTGGACTAAACTGAAGTTCTCCCTTTTTAGTAATATGGCTGTAAGGTATATTTGATCTGTTTTAGACTAGTGTGCGTACATTAATACTTTATGCAACTGTCTTCTTTTTCTGTAATGAGATGTGAGAAGCTGGCAACTTCTTACAGTTGACCTCATCTTCACCCATTTGCATCATCTACTGTATGTCTTAAAAGCAGGAAACCACTCTCTGAGTTCTGGGGTTGGCCTGCAGGGGTGAAGTGGATAACCCTGCTTGGCTGGTTTTTCTTTTTGGTTGGTGGGTTTTCTCTGCAAAAACGTATATCTTTTTGCTGCACAATGTGTAGGGCATGTTAACAATACCTCTTGGTTGATTGCTTGTATTCTGTAAGAATGAACTGATTTAAGGCACGTAGCCAATGAGGTAATGCTTCCTAAACATCACCATCAGAATTTACTGTGCAGTTTGTTAGTAGTTTTGTTTGTGAATAAAGAAGGATCACAGCCTGTGGATATGATGACTTACTTGACCCTTAACCCGCAACCAATGGGAAACACAGGCAACAGCTCGGTGCTCCAGTGGGACTGTGTAGATTACATTAAATAAGCGTGTGTAAAGTGTTTTATCCAAAGTAGCTAAAATAACACTAAAATAATAAAATAAATAAAAAATCAGGCATGAGATTGTTGGTAATATTCTTGCAGCACCAGCCCAAAAGAAATTGTATGGAGTTCCTGTGTTTAATAAATTATCAGCTTATCTGAATATAAAGTATTGAATAGGTTGAAAATGATCATATGGCAAACTGACCCAGCTATTAGTAAACATTTTGTCACAGAGCCCCTGGCACCATTGTGAGAACCGTCAGCTCTAGGACCTCTTTTTGTGACTGATCGTCCACACAGCCGGTTGTAACAGTAGATAGCTGTTATCTAGAGATGCACTGCTGTAGAAATTGTGCGGAAGTCTTGAACACCTAAGCACATTGTTTAAAACTATTTCTCTCTGTTGTTGCTGTTGAGAGAAATAGCTTGTGTATCTGAAAAGTTCCATTTATCGTTTCAGCCTTTAGCCTTATAGTCTGATGGCAGTAAGTGCAATGGACTACAACTTTTTTGCTGCTTCATAAAAAAAATACTCTCTCATTTTCCACAAGTAGAGTAAAAAAGTTTAAACAGTCTTGGATGCATAAAGACGAGTTGCCACAGCACATACCTGCTTTTGTGTTTGGTTAACACATGTTTAGTAATGGATGGTTCATTAAATTGGAAAAAAAAGGTTTACTTATTATTATTATTATTATTATTATTATTATTATTACTACTATCTGTCTAGGTGCAGCTATTTGCACAATTACCCCGTCTTTATAGAAATGTGTAAGTCAAGTCATATAAGTGAAATGTTTTTTTCCAATATTGTGCAGCAATAGATACATGTGCAGTAAAGTACAATAGCATGCCTTAACATTCTGCTCAATAAGTAGGTGTTCATATATTAGTTTGAAATGTTAGTCAAATCTAAATGTGTTTGAAATGATTCAGACACAAAGATGACGTGTTCTTACTCGTATCTGTTGCTGACTGTACTTGTATTCCAAATAAGCCTTTTATTGCACATGCAAACCCAAACACCGCAATCCTACATCAGTAAGTACCAATCCATGCTGAGGGGCACGTTTACACTTCTTGGTTTGAGGGCCTAACTCCATGATTCAGTTTATCGTCTCCAGATCGGCCAGACATGAAGGTTTAGATGTAAACTTTAGATTTAAACACGCAGTCTTGTCTCTACATAAACTAGTGGGAGGGGATGAACTTCACACTTTTCTCTGTCTCTCTCTCTCTTTCTTTTACTCAATGATGGTGGCCTGTTCTATCTCACATGGTGTAATCCTAGTTGTCACGTACCAACCCCTGGCATTTGGCAGAGGATCAAGCCTTTGGTGATAAATAGGGGCAAAAAAGAAGCTAAAATGATCATTTACAGAGAGACGTCTGAGTGCACCGGTTGGATATTTAGGTGGGCTATTGTAGCTAGCACATTTAGAGCAGGACTTCAGTCGTTGTAATTTGGTTATGTAGACAGATTTCTAATTTAGTTTTTGGTGGTTTTATATGGATAAGTTAATTTTCAGCTCTTTTCTGTTCCAATACAAACTGTATCATGTTTTTATTCTGCAGATAACTTCAGCTATGAGTAACCCCTACGCACACATCGTTGAGCCTCTGGACCCCCAGAAGCCTGAACACAAGTTCTTCAATCTTAAAAAGCTTGGGGACCCCAGATATGGTAAGAGAATAACTACAGAGTTGACTCTGCTATTTTATTGGGCGGTGGGGAAGGGGTAGTCCAATAGTGAGTGTCGCGAAAAAGATGAGGTCTTAAATAGCATTAACTAGCCCACGATCTGATCTGCCCAGGTCGTAATGTGTTTGTTTTTATAACCCAACTGTTTGTTTTTAAAGGATGTGTTATATTTGAACACCAATTTGTTTTGTAGAACTTCCGAATTCTGACTGAATCTGGTGGGTGCTAAAATCGTGCAATCATGGGGTAACAAATTGCTTAAATTGGCATTAAAATCTCAAGGTCATGAAAATCAATTACATTGGATTTGCTGGTGCTTGCGGATACCCTGTATTATTGGTTTAAATTGTTTGTCATTGTACTCCGAGAGATACAGCAGCCCCAATAAGTATTTGGACGCTGTAACCATTTAAGCGTTTGTCAATTTTGTTGAAGCTTTTGAGTTTTCTTTTTTATAAGAACTCAGAAGTGTACAAAGACATTTTGGATTCAAATCTAAAACTGGCCAGAGAGCTTTTGAAGGAATATGTTGCTAAAAAGAAAACTGCAGTTATGAAAAGATCTGTTTTTAAAAATTGTCACTTGTTGACACAAATGTACAAATGCTTTTGGGGGCCACTGCATGTGAAGCTGCTAGTCTGCTACTCTCTCAGAGGTGTGTGCAGTGAGATAGCTGATGCCAACTTTCTTTATGTTTACTGTCTGTTTTTTGCTGTATATTTTGGAAGAGTTTTGACTTTTGCTTTGAATCGTGCACGGCAAATTCTGAAATACATGGCACTTTCTGTATTTGAAGGGCATTTGTTGTTTTTGACATGCACTTTTGTCTCACTTGTTGGTTTCCCTTTTTTTAAAAATACAGAACGTCTACCTTTCTCCATCCGTGTGTTGCTGGAGTCTGCAGTGAGGAACTGTGATGAGTTTCTGGTGAAGAAGGAGGACGTGGAGAGCATCCTCAACTGGAAGCAGACCCAGACCCAGACAGTGGAGGTGCCCTTCAGACCAGCTCGCGTCATCCTTCAGGATTTCACGTAGGTTTAAATAGTACTCGGTCTTTCCTAAGTGTCTATACTTATAGGTCTTGTCTTTTTTGTACAAAATATTGTTTAAGTATTGCAGCACACAAATGAGCCCTGTCAAATAAGCTGTATCATGGGAAACTGATTTTTCTTTTTTTTTTTTTAATATAAAATATTCAGTATTTTTTAAAATATTTTCAAAATAGAGTTCAGCCAATGCCCGTTACATTGGGCGAATATTTCATAATAAATGGACCAATAAAAAATCTCCAATATCACTTTCTATTAAACCTCTTTATATTAATCTGTAATAAGTGAAAAACAGATTTTGCTCTTTTCTGTTCAGTTACTATCTTTGAGATACTTGTTTTGCTTTGGACAGTGACAATATACTGGTCTTTACATGCTTTAATATTGTTCTAGATATGAACAGGCAACAGCTCGGTGCTCCATGTATTTCCTACACCTTTTTAAGTTTTTTTTTTTTTGAGAAATTACTTTAAAATGTTAAAATGTAGAATTTGGCAGCGTAGATTGATAGTCCTATAAAACTCCTGTCAAGCTGTTAAAAAAAAAACACAACTATAAATAGGAAAAACTACAAAAGCTATAAATCCATACCAATTGCATTGACTGATCTTGTATATTTGTGTGTCTCATGTCGACAGGGGAGTCCCTGCAGTGGTGGATTTTGCTGCAATGCGTGACGCGGTAAAACAACTTGGTGGAGATCCAGAGAAGATCAACCCTGTGTGCCCTGCGGACCTTGTCATTGACCATTCCATTCAGGTTGATTTCAACAGGAAGTAAGCCCTCTTTCTTTTTTGAGTAATCTGAAAGACATTAATTAAAATGATCAGTACTATTACAGGTGCAGGTTTCTGATCTTTTTTTTTTTGTTTGTTTTTTTGACATGCCTGAGTATGTTGTGAACTTGGAGCAATATTGATATCGGAGTATCCGTTAGAGGGATACTGTGTTAGAGGGATATCTTGCCAAAAGCTAACACAACGTGGGCAGGGGATGATGGCTTTGTAATGAGCTCCTTGCAGATCAGTATGTCCAAAAGAAGAAAATATAGTTGTTGTGTGGGGGAATAAGCCAGCTGAATTTGGACTAAGTTCTTGTTTGCATGAATAACACAAATTACAATTAATTTATTAGTAAGTCTTTCCCAAATTATATTGTGGTTTAAATGGGGTCTGCTGTATCAAGTCCTGCATAAATAAGCAGATGATCATACCACTCTCAGATGACCTTTATACAGAAAGTGTCGCCAAACAGGACATGTTTTAAAACGTTACCTTTGACCATATGGACCTTGTGTCACTCAAGCAATGTTTGTTCAGAACACCTTTCATACCTTTTCTGTGTACACAGTAATTAGTAATCATATAAAGCAATAACGTGCAGGCACTGGAAGCGATAATGTTTATTTGAATGTTACGTACACTCACCAAGCTCTTTACACATTGCGTCTATACTCATTGTGTCTTTTATGAGCTTACCATATAGGTGCACTTTGTAGTACACGTACAGTATACAATTACAGACTGTAGTCCATCTGATTCTCTGCATTCATTGTTAGACCCTTTTAACCCTGTTCATTTATGGTCAGGACCCCATGGGACCACCATAGAGCAGGTAATAAGTGAATTGGGGATCAGTCAGTATGCTGCATTGACACTAACATAGTGGTGTTGTGTTTTCCACACTCAAATTGCACCTATAAGGTGTATATATAAGTGCTGCTAATAAAACAGACAGTGAGTGTAGATACAAGAGAGTGTTCCTACTAAAGTGCTCAGAGACTATATATGTGTAAATTAGATCTGTTTTCTTTGTGTAGAAATAGAGTGTTCTTATAAACACTACTAGGCTGAAACAAATGCCAGGCTGATTTTTAGTCATTAAAGTGGGTTTTGCTAAGACAGGTTATATGCTGAAACCAGGATCTTCTTTTTGATACTAATGCTAGTTGTACTTTTTATGATGCCTTCATTTTAATTGCAAGCCATAAATGTGTGCGTCTTGAAACAGAAATAACCGTGAGGTGCTGAAAGAGCGGGGGGGATGGTGTATTTTCTGACTGTAACTGACTGTAGAAAATCAAGAAGCTCTGACGTTAATAGCAGGGTGTAATTTAGACAGCTGATCTACGTTCTAGATTTTGAAACCAGCATGCATAAGGGCTCACAGATACACTGTTTATGGCCCCTGTTTTTCAGCTCTGTAATGTAATTTGATAAGCTTCATAGCTGTTTTAAATGTTTATACGCTATCCCACATGCCCGATCCAATCATACTTAGCTTTGGTTATCCAGGTTTACACTTTTTGCTTCAGTGTTTTTAAAGCTAATGTTTACCTTAAGTTTCTAACATGTTTTTGTATATTCTAGGTCTGATAGCCTTCTGAAAAACCAAGAACTAGAATTTGAAAGAAACAAGGAACGGTTTGAGTTTTTAAAGGTAATCTCTTAAATACTGTTTTAGATCAAAATGTTTAACCAAAATTCCTCCTTATGCATTTTAAACATGCTCTTTGCCTCCTTGTCCTCAGTGGGGCTCTAAAGCATTCCAGAATATGCGCATCATTCCTCCTGGCTCGGGAATAGTACACCAGGTAAACCTGGAGTATCTCGCCAGGGTCGTGTTCCAACAGGATGGTTACTACTATCCAGACAGCCTGGTGGGAACCGATTCGCACACTACCATGATCGATGGCCTTGGAGTCCTGGGATGGGGTGAGTGTTTCATTGTTAAGCCAGTGATTCTCATACATGCACAGATTTGCCTTCCAGTGTTGCTTGAGTTATATTAAAATGGGTATGTAGGTGAAGTAGTTTCCTTTCAGAGCCCAAAGCTGGTCATTTACTATGTGCTACATGTAAATGTTTATGTTAAAATGCTAATTTATGAGGTAGTTTGCCTTATTTTACAGACCTACTGTCTTAAAAATCAAAGACTTCATTATACTGTGGTCTAATTTATCATACAATAGCCGACTCTTTATGGTTGAATGATTAGCACTGGACATAAGGTGTTGATGGTAGGCTACAAGCTTTGTCTCTGAGAGAATTACTTGTTTATATTTATCAGAGTCAGGTTTATAGGCCAAGTATGTTGACACACACAAGGAATTTGGTTTCAGCAGTTTGTGTCTCTCTAGCACTGACAGTGCACATATACACAATAAATACAGACAATTACAATAAACACTGTTCACAATCTACACAATATACGTTTATGTTCTCTTTATGTTCACAGAGTCTGTTGCGATTGGTAAGGCGCTAGTTCAGTCTGTTATTGAACCATGCAAGTTATTAAGTTGTGGGGCCTTTTGAGTCACAAATGCACACAGGTTTCAGGAATTTGGCCACTCATTGAACTTGCGTTGGAATCTACCCTGCATGATATGATTTAGCTGGTCTGTACATCAGTAATACTGCCTGAAATTAATTATGCAAGAAAACAAATGCACCGGCAACTTTAACTTTGCGTGGTTCAGTTAAACAACATGTTATTTTTAAGGCTGCCACTCATATACATGCCATACCTTCACAATTTAGTTTCTAGTTGGTGGTTCTTGCAGTTTCTTGGTTAGACTTACCTGATGCTTATTTAGTAACAATGTCCACTGTCCCTTTGAGCAGGTGTGGGAGGTATTGAAGCAGAAGCAGTCATGTTGGGCCAGCCTATCAGCATGGTACTCCCAGAGGTCATTGGTTACAAACTTCGGGGCACCCCAAACAAGTACATCACCTCTACTGACATTGTCCTCACCGTCACCAAGGTAACTTCAATTAGAAATATTTAGATAGGTTTGAATAATAGATTTTGTCATTTTCAATTCTCTGATGTAGGTGTGATAAAATAATGGAACCTTACGACAGATAGGTTAGAGATAATATCAAGAAGAATAATCCATATTACATCTCAGAGTGTAACTCAGTAATTAAACAGACTGCTCCTCTCCTAATGTATCTGTGTAGCATTTGCGCCAGGTTGGTGTGGTGGGCAAGTTTGTGGAATTTTTCGGCCCTGGTGTGGCCCAGCTCTCCATTGCTGACCGGGCCACCATTGCCAACATGTGCCCTGAGTATGGAGCCACGGCTGCCTTCTTTCCCGTAGACCACATCAGTGTCCAGTATCTCCAACAGACAGGTAGACTGCTTTCAAATCATGCGTGACCCCGGGTGCTCACTTCTACTAGTATCTGTCACTGATATAAAATTCATATTGCATTATTTCGAAGAGGAAGAAAACTAATTGTGCATTCATTGACCTTTTTTTCTGCCATATTGTTACAGTGTTACTGTGTAATATTTAATTTCCTTTTCTGATAAGTCTCTAGTACTGTTTCACTTATTTACCCAAAGGGTAATGTAGTGTCAAACTCCTTGACAGCAATTTAGAAGACTCATGAACATAAGAATCCTTCATAGTCAGTGATCTTTATTAAATGTGCCTGAAAATGTGGTAATTACTGCTAACTTCATTTTTGGATGTAGCAAGTACTTAAGTTTTTAAGGCAGGAGCATTTGTACTGAGCTGTATCGTGTTTTGTTTTTGTTTTTTTGTTAGGAAGAGATGCTGAGAAACTTGGCTATATCTCTCAGTATCTGACAGCAGTGGGCATGTTTAGAGACTTCAGCAATGAGACCCAGGATCCAGATTTCACAAAGGTACTACACATTCAGACCATTTGCTGTCCAAGACTACAGCCTATTCTTATATAGGTATGTACTGTGTTTATTTATTGATGTTGATTGTCCTAGTAGGCACATGCGATATACAGATTGAAAATGTGCAGAAATTACAGTAGGTCTGCAATAATATCTTTTACAGTGTTCATGAATACAGTGATTACTAAGAGTTATAAAAAAAGATCAGCAGCCTTAGATATTAATTTGCTGTGGTTGAGTTGATAAGTTATTAAATTTGATGAAAATTATTTTCCTTCCCAACCCAGTTTGGTCACAAGTAGAGGCAATATGGTAATAATTTATTTGTTTTAAAAATAAAGAGCATAATTAGTCTGGGATCATTTGATTTATCTTCACTTTAAGTTCAAATCCTGTCAGTTCTAAATAAATGTTCTTGTTGCATACTCGTCCCCTAATGACATTTCGAAAACACATGATATTTATGTATTTAGTTTTTTTTGAGATTTGATATGTATCAAAAAAGGTGCTAAAACAGTTTTATAATTGCAAATGCAGTGCTTGCTTTTTTACGTTTTAGATGGTCCACATACTACAAGACACTAAATCCAGCTAAGTAGCACTAATAAGGCTCCTGTTCAATTCATATGCCCTGGAAAGTATATTATGAGATATTAAGCTGCAATTCATTACAATAACTCTAAAAATGGTCTTTTTGTCCTTTTTTGGAGTTTGCTACTTTGATGTTGTGCTATTGCATTTATTGCAACTGGTCTTAAAGGTCTATAAAGTAGATGATAAGTAATGAGGATTTACTCAATCACTCCATCCTCCTTCTAACACTCTTTTACCCCTCCTGCTCAAGTCTATTGCACACAGCGTCTGCATCCAGGGTCCGGATACATCTGCAGTTACATATTAACAAAATAAACATGCCTTTACAACATGTAGCAGGGGTTGCACAGTTGTCTAACACAGGACGTCATAATCGATTTTATTATTTGCTCAAGGACTAACATCTTGGCTGGCAAGATGATTCTGTGTTAGCTGAACCTTAAAAAGATGATGATTAGGTTGATTCTGTTTAATGTTTTTATAAATAGTAATAAAAAATAAACAGGATATTTAGCAACATGTCATAAACAGGACAAAACAAATGTAAAAAGAATGAAATGAATTTACCTTTAGGTGAAGCTCAATGAGCCGTTAGCAGAGCTACCCTGGCTTTAGTGCATTTTAGTTGAGGAATGGGTTTGTTGTTCTTTTCTAAATAATGTTAAGGAAATAATCATTTGGTCAGGATCGACGCATTTTCCATGTTGCAGCTGCGATGTATCTTTTGTATTCACTGAACTTGCTGATCTTTATTTCTGTTTGTGTCTTCCCTTTCTGTATAGGTCGTTGAACTTGACCTTAGCACAGTTGTTCCTTGCTGCAGTGGTCCAAAGAGGCCACAAGACAGAGTGGCAATATCAGAGATGAAGCAGGACTTTGAGGCTTGTTTGGTCGCCAAGGTTTGTCACACTCACCTATAGTACAAAGAACAACGGGCAATACTTTGTTTGAGCATCTTATTAGAGCGACTTGCTGTTTGGTCATTTCTTAGACAGATAGGCGAAGATAGCATGAAGAGTCTTGCCCAAGGAGTGTAGGGTGCTTGTGCAGGTAGGGGATCCAACCGCGCTGTATAGCATGGTAGGCTTAGATGTTACCCATTATGCTATACTAGCCACTGAAGCTGACTCATCACTTGTGCTCAGGTCTCTGCTTGTTTGCACATTGTGAATGTTGATGAATTGGGCAGATTCACATAAATACAGGGTTACATGTGTTTTTTTTTATTTTTTTATTTTCTTTTTTTTTTTTTACCTCATTACTCTTGCATTAATGTTATTAAAGAACTTACTAAAAGCCCAAAAGCTGAGTTTAGACATAAGCACTCCTCCCTTGTTATCTGTGCTAGATGCTGTAAATGTGAAAGCAGTTTATTTTAGTTATTGATTTTGTTTTTTTTGTTCATGTTTTAGCAAGGTTTTAAGGGGTTTCAGGTGCCACCCGAGCGGCATGATGTTAACATCCAATTCCAGTATAACGGTGCAGACTACTCGCTCTCTCATGGCTCTGTGGTTATTGCGGCCATCACCAGCTGCACCAACACCAGCAATCCATCAGTCATGCTGGGTGCAGGTATGAATGTTGCCATTGAAGTGCTGACAGTGTAACCCAAAGGCATCTATTAAAGCTCACGCTGCTTAGAGCACCCTGTAATTAAGCGTGACTGAGTAAGAACGCTTTATGTGTTGTTTAAAACAGCTTTCTTTTAATGTTATGTTGCTTATGTAACTTGTTGCTGATGTTAATGTCCACGCTCTGCCTTTTCTTCTCAGGTCTTCTAGCTAAGAAGGCCATCCAGTGTGGCTTGACTGTAAAGCCTTACATTAAGACCAGCCTGTCTCCTGGTAGTGGAGTGGTCACCTATTATCTGAGGGAGAGCGGGGTGATGCAGTACCTTGCGGAACTAGGGTACGATATGACATACATATTCAGAAAAATATGCAATAAATGTTTCTAAATGTTGCTTCTGTCGATTTTATTTTTATTTATAATATTTATTTATTATAAATATTTATACAATATGTAAAGAGACTTTTTGTTGACTTTTTAATATATATGTCTAATATATATGTGGACATTCAGAGTGGTTTGGCATCAAATGCTCTGTTTTACAGAAACATACTAAGATAGAATTGCTCTCATTGGTGATGACAGGAACCAGACAAGTGGAGGTGTTTAATGGTGCTGAAGGCTCTCTCCCAGAATGCTATTATGTGTGCTGATTATGAATATGTTGCCTGATATCTTTTATAAAGCTTGTTCATGTCAGAGAGATATATGGTAAAGTGTGGTAAGGGACACTAATACACAAAGAATAGTTTTCTCTGTTTTTCTTCTGTTATCAGAATTGTATTACAGTTTATATATTATCTAGAAGAACTCGCATAAAAAGACACAGATAGGTTCCCTGGTGGCTTTGAACAGTAAATAAAATGGTCATGCTTATTTGGTATTTGCATGTTTAGACTTTGCAAACCCTGTTTCCTGTCACATCAAAACATTTCAGATCTCAACCACTGAAGTACATAGAATTTTTTTAAGCATTGGTGCAAATCATCTTCAAGCAGTCACACTAAATTCATCGTTGATTGGTTGTTTAGATTTGCCCGGCGTGATGATGCCATTTTTTTTTAGCTAAACTATATTTGTCTCCTGTTAGTTTTGAGGTGGTTGGTTATGGATGTATGACCTGCATAGGGAACAGCGGGCCTCTTCCAGAGCCGGTGGTGGAGGCCATCACTCAGGTAAACACTGAACTCCTTGAATGCATTTGTTCAAATCATAATTTTTGAAGGAATACTGTACTAGCTGAAAATGTGTTTTCCCAGGGAGATCTGGTGGCAGCTGGAGTTCTGTCTGGCAACAGGAACTTTGAGGGCCGTGTTCACCCAAACACTCGCGCCAACTATTTGGCCTCTCCTCCTCTGGTCATCGCTTATGCTATTGCAGGCACAGTGAGAATAGACTTTGAAAAGGAACCTATTGGTGAGTGAGAATTCATCATGTCCTGAGACCTACATACTGTTCTCCTTTGTGCTTTTCCCTTGATAACTTGTTAATATTAGTGACTGAATGCAGATTATTTTTGACAAAGTATGTAAGTAAAAAGGCTGTACAGTAAACATACCTTTTTAAAAAAGTATTAATTGCAAAAATGTGATCAAAACAAGCTTAAAATATAAATATATCTATATCTATAGGGGGTGATAAAAAAAACCTGTTCAAACATTTTAATTGATGGCTGATCACCAGTTAAATGATTTAACGTTTCATTAAGGAATTGCAACAGTCCTAGTATATTTATGGGGAATGTGGGCAAGTGGAGTGTAAATAATAGTGGTTCTGTTTGGTGTGTTGGTGCAGCCGTGAATGCAGAAGGGAAGGAGATTTTCTTGAGGGACATCTGGCCCACACGAGAGGAGATCCAGGCCGTGGAGAGACAGTTTGTTATTCCTGCCATGTTCAAAGAGGTCTATGAGAAAGTGGAGGTTGGTGAACGAGAGTTAGAGTAAAGTGTCTTTGTTTATTTTATTTTTTATTTTATATAATTTTTTTTTTTTCTTTTTTTTTTTTTTTTGTTCTAGAAAGTAAATGAGCGTTGGAATTCTCTTAATGCTCCCTCTGACAAACTCTACACCTGGGACCCCAAGTCTACCTACATCAAGTCTCCACCGTTCTTTGAAGGACTGGTACTATAATGCACAATAATTTCCACAGTAATATCTCTGAATAATAAAAATAATTAAATAAAGTTTTATACTGCACACCAAACCATTTATGTCTTTGAATTAAGGCATAATCCTTACAAACTGACAGATTTGCCTAATCTTTTCTTAAAAAAAAAATTGCAGTACATTGCTTACGTTTTGAGCTTGGCGTACTTACAAACGTGTGTATGTTTTAGACAAAGGACCTCCTGCAGCCCAAGTCTATAGTGGACGCATATGTGCTCCTCAATTTAGGAGACTCTGTGACCACTGACCACATCTCTCCTGCTGGAAACATCGCTCGTAACAGCCCTGCTGCTCGCTACCTGACCAGCCGTGGGTGAGACATATTAATGCCAAGATACAAAGCTTTTTTTTAACCTGAAGGATTTACCATTTAGGTATTCACGGGACACTCGAAAAATAAATGTGTAATAATTGCTACATATGTTGTGAACATGCTTGCTCACGTTCTGCAGTGGTTACACAGTATTCAATTTTGAGAGTTAAGATTTTTGAGAGTAAGAAACTCCCTTCAGGTGACAAATCTTGAAGGCTGGAAAACTTATAAGCACCTTAGGGCAGACACTGTTTTAGGGCTGTTTTTGAAATGTTACCACAAACATTTCAGTGTTTAAAATGTTTTATTAGCCTGTACATTATTAGCCTACACCCTGGGTGTAGGAGGTTAAACCTGTGGGATACAATGCTATGTTATAATGATGTTTTAAGATTGGTATTTTTTAATCCCTAATTGGCAGTAAGTAATTGTGTGTGCCTGGTCTCCCTGTAGACTGACACCTCGAGATTTTAACTCATATGGCTCTCGGCGCGGCAATGATGCTATCATGGCTCGCGGTACATTCGCCAACATCCGTCTATTAAACAAGTTCCTCAACAAGCAGACGCCTCGTACCGTCTACCTGCCTACAGGAGACACGGTAGGAGAAGAGCTGGCTGTATTCTTTTAGGAATGTTGGATGAATTAAAAAAGATTCACTAATTTTGATTAAATTAAATGATTTTATTTGTTATGTATTTGTAGTAATCTGCTTTCAGACTGAAATGTCTTTGCTCTGGGTTATAGAGGAGGTACATATATTTGTTGCATGTTTTGTAAATGTCATATTTACTGATGTGTGCACCAGCTGGATGTATATGACGCTGCAGAGAAGTACCAAGAGGCAGGGCACCCGCTGCTGGTGCTGGCTGGAAAAGAGTATGGCTCAGGTAGCTCCAGGGACTGGGCTGCCAAAGGACCTTTCTTACTGGTGAGATGCACACCTTTAATATAATTAAGATACTTGGACAAATGAATTTACCTAAATTACTGACTTATTAATGACATTTCTGACAGTCCCTGGAGGAGATACAATAATTGTATTTGATAATGACGATGAACTCATTATCTGTCTCTGGAGATCCATAGGCTGATTTTGATAAGTAATCAAGAAAAGACAACCAATAAAAATGGACAAACCATGCACCTTACAACTAATCTAAATAAAAGTATTAATTTAATAAATAATGTCATTACACCGCAAAAAATGAATGCACAAAATGCTCTGTTGTTTTACCAGAAGAAGAAATTTAAATATACATTGCCATCAAACTAACTGGTCACTGCTGATGAGCACTCAGAAAGGTTATATGTAGGTTCATATTTTAAATATTGATCTTGTTTAGTTACAGCCACCTATAAAATTACCCTGTAGTCATAGTAGCACTGAGCAGACAGGTCAGTATACTAATCGAGTTCGCAACGTTGTCTATTCCCAGGGAATTAAAGCTGTGCTGGCTGAGAGCTATGAGCGAATCCACCGCAGCAACCTGGTGGGTATGGGAATCATTCCACTTGAGTATCTTCCAGGAGAAACGGCTGATAGCCATGGGCTTACAGGACGAGAGCGCTACACTGTGGTCATCCCCCCACAGCTCACACCCAGGATGATTGTTGACATTAAGGTAGGTTTCGATGCTATGCTGACTCAGCGTATAAGATCAGCTAGATTGTTCTGCTGCTGGTATGAAACAGTAATGGTAAAATGGTGAATGGTAAAAACAGTAACTTTAAAAGGGAACATCCATGTATGTGTTATTTAGCAATTTTGCTAATAAATCCTCTCTTGTTCTTAGTCAGATTTCTTTTCCAACACTGGTTCTTGGCTTTGATTTATTGTCAGCATCTTTTACATTTACATATAAGTCTAAAACATTGAAAACTGAGTTTTCCACAGTGTAGCTTTTCATCACAGACAACTTCTAACTTTTCACTGTTTTCAGTTGGACACAGGGAAGACCTTCCAGGCGAGGATGCGTTTTGATACGGATGTGGAGCTCACCTACTTCCACCATGGCGGCATCCTTAATTACATGATCCGCAAAATGTCTGAAAAATAGAAAACCTCGTTTCCCTACAATGGAACTGGCAAGCTTCAAGTATCAATCTCTCGTCCACAGACTGAATTAACTTCATCTTTCTTCTTTCTTTTCTTTTGGAACAGCGAATTTATATTCTTTTGCATCATTTGACTGTTTTTGTGTTGGTCAGTTTTGTGTTTGTCTTCATACAATAATAATAATAACAACAATAATAATAATTTACAAATTGACTATAACAGACACTGTACAAATACTGTACAATGTTTTTGGATCAGGTGGAATGGTAGTAATGTTGATGAGACTACTTATCGGCTGAATCTTGTAAGAACGCAATGAGACTCAGAACAACACACTGATTAACAGACAAGGGCTTAAAGCTTGTGGGTTTAGCGATAGCAAGCAGGGCCCATAATCCAAAGAACCTAATAAGGTTAGTTATTGAGCACCAGTATGGTTAACATGGCTATAAAGCTTGAGCCTGAGATTTAGAGAATCATTAGATTCCATTACTATAGGGACAGATCAGGGTGCGTTCACATCCACTAATAGATTCTAGCTCTACCTCAGTGTCGCCAAATGTACAACATTCAACTTCTCTATTTCAATGTCATATGTATTAATTTCACTATAAACATGGTGTTTATCATTACTGAAATAAATTATATTTTACATGGCAAAAAATTCCTGACAAACTGATAAAGATGTTTATCCAATGCAGCTGAATGTCGCTGTTGTGAAGATGTTTGTTTTGTCCATCCAAAGTAACAATGAAGTTTTGGTACTTGCCATATACTACTACTACTACTACTACTATGCTCTTTTCTCTTCACAGTTGATTATCTTTCAATATTTAAGTTTTCTCTGCCAGTGAATTAATTTTGTACAAAATGGCAGTAATATTAGTAGTATTTACTGTTAATTTGCAACTAAGACAACTAAGACTGAAATGCTGTTTAGATTTTTTGGATGAGTATCTAGTCCACTGTATTCTGTAGCAGAAATCAGTCATTGTAATTGAAATGCATAAATTTATGAAAGTGCCTACTGTGTCTATTTCTGCACTTAGACATTCCAGACTATATATATATATATATATATATATATATATATATATATATAGTATTTTTTTTTTCTATTCCGTCTGTTGTTGATTAATCTGTTGTGAGCCATTCCTGTACTGCTTTTTTTCTGTAGTTAAATTACATTTGTGCTCATGGCATAAAACTCTGAGCCATACGTTTTACAACATCACTGTTTAGGTTAGCGACATGAAGTTACCAGCGACCTAAATGTTTCAGTGATGGTTTTTTTTAAATACCAAGTCCTTCCGTTGATAACCACAGCTGTCATGCCTGCCGTAACTGTCTGCCCTTCTGTTTTCATGATCATGCGGTAAAATCGGTTATCCGTTTTGAACTTTAGTCAAATAAATCTGACGAACTCTGATCTGTGTTTGACTAATACTAAACATTTTTATTAAAGATTCTACATTATCCTTCTACGTGTGTTATTTTTTTCTGTTTGAGCTACCGTTTGAACTTCAGACTTGTATGGTTTTATGTACTGAACATGGCCACAATTAATTGTACATGACCATTTTTCAGCCTGTCTTTATCCGTTAGAATGAAGCAGGGTGTTTTTGTTACCGAGTCTTTAAGACTGATCTATAAATTATACATCCATCAACCATAACTTTAAAACCACCTTCATGTATCTACACTCACTATTTTTATCAGCGTCACTGACCATATAGGAGCACTCGTTGTAGTTCTACAGTTACAGACTGTGGTCCATCTGTTTGTCTGCATACTTTATTACCCTGTTCCTCAATGGTCGGAACCACCACAGAGCAGGTGTCGTGTGGGTGGTGGATCATTCTCACCACTGAAGTGACTATGACCTTGTGGTGGTGCGTTAGTGTGTGTGGTGCTGGTGTGAGTGTATAAGAAACAGCAGTGCTGCTGGAGCGTTCAAATCCTGTATCCACTCTATTAGACACTCCTACCTTGTTGGGCCACCTTGTAGACCATCCTGTAGTCCTTCATCAGTGGTCACAGTATGCTGCCCACACTGGATAGTTCTGGTTGGTGGACTATTCTCAGCAGGGGCACTGAGGTCACTATAAACTCCAGCAGCACTGCTTTCTGTGATCCACTCACATCAACATGTCATTGTCACCGCAGTGCTGAGAATGATCCACCGCCCAAATAATTATTGTTCTGTGGTGGTCCTGTAGGTCCTGAGCTTAACTAAGGTGATAGAGATGGAGGTATGGGTAAAGAGTATTCAGAGAATCAGTTGAGGTACGGTTGTTGTAATTGTAGAACTATAAGGTGCACCCATCTGGTAAGTGGATAAAGAGTGTAGAGACATTGAGATGGTTTTAATGTCATGACTGATTGGTGCAAATGAGCTCTGCTCTGATTGGCTGTCCTCTATTGTGCTTCACTTAGAAGAACCCTCAGAACCAACACATTGCTTAGAATGTTTGTATGAGTGGATAGAGCTAAACTGCTATAGGCTGAATAGGTGGAAATATGTAAATAAGATAATTCTTGTGATGTTACAGAAACACTGGATTTAAATTAAGTTGTTTTTGCAGAATATTTTCCAAATATAGTCCATATGTGGACATGGGGAGTGAGTGATACATTTTGAGTGTATCTTTATTTCAAAATCTGTTTTCCATAATATGGGCCCTTTAATTTTGTCCACTTAGTTTAATGTTCTAGGGAAGGTTCCACCTTCTTAAAGTGTTATTAGATTGATAGAACACTGCCTGCTTGAGCAATACTACTGCTCTAGTGTGTATTTTTAGAGAGGTAGTTATTTACTGAACCTTAGTCGATGCATTGTTGTTGTTGACAACACATTTCGTTATTTAATCACAAATCAGACATTTTGGAGACAATTTACAAGCACATTATAATAAGAAGTGAGTTTGTCCATACAGAAACGCCAAAGATTAAACCGTTTAAAAATATACACATAAACTAAAATATACATTAAACTGTGCCGAGACCAGCGAGTAGGACTTTTATTTTGAAACAACGGGGGATGTTGATGGGCGGAGTAAACACGGAAGTACGCCTGCTATGTGAACAGATCATGCTGACTGGTAAATTTGGAAAATGATTAACGTACAACGTTAGAGTTTCATTAGTTAAATAAGAGTTTCGTAAGACCGTTCACCAGAAGAAAAAAATTCTGCTTCGGCTCGGAGAAATGAAAATCTAGAGCAGCAGCAGTAACTGTCCGCACACCATTCAGTTCTGACTGTAGTTTAGCTGTCATAGCGTTACAGGGTATCAGAGAAAGGACATATAGCCCTGCGGTGACAGATTCACTCGTATATGCGTACTTAGGAAAACCTACAGGGGTTAAACTCGTGGAGCAGCAGCTGTACTCTCCGGGATGAACAACGAAAACTTTACCCTTGGGGAGAAGATTGTGTCTCCCTCATATGTTCGTCAGGGTCTGCAGGCTCGGCGTGGTCACGAGCAGCTAATAAGGATCCTGCTGGAGCAGGTAAAGAGCTGGTGGCTGCTACTAATAATGATACTAGTATTTCAGCTTAACGTTTTAATCTTCATATCTGAAAATATAGATTTAAACTCTTTGGTTGATGGATGATCTCTAAGCATACTTAGCTGTTGGCTGGATAGTTTAGGTTAGTGGACCTTTGTCAGTCCAGCAGTGACACTGAGGTCTTTACACACTACAAGCAGCACTCTATGTCTAATCCACACACACACCAGCACACCACACACTAACACACCACCGCCAGCACATCAGTTACAGCAGTGCTGAGAATGACTGAAGATCAGGGTCAAAGGTGGCTCACGAAGTATACCATGAGTCAGATGAACTACAGTCTGTAATTGTAGAACTACAGAGTGCTCATGTATGGTAAGTGAAGCTGATACAATGGAAATAGATACCAGAAGGTGTGTATATATAACAGCCAGCAGAATTTTAATATTTAACATTTAATAATGATGCAGTAAATGTTACTGCTGATGTGTGAAACCAGCTTTTCATATTAAATCCTTGTAATGTCATGATTACAAAACTTCAGTCTTGCATTTGACTGCAGTCTTGTCAGTTCATTAGGCTCATCTACCTTGTACTTACACTCATCAGCAATTTTACAGGTACCACATAGGAGCAGTCTGTATGAAGCTTACTGGCTGTAGCTCATCTGTATCTGTGAGGTGCAGCAGGTTTGCCAGGGTTTTAAACACTGCAGGTTTAATACACCCATCATTAAACAAAAAGTTGCATGCAGAAGGAATCAACGGACAGGAATGAAACTTGGTGGAAAGGTTGACATCCGTGCATGTGACATAAGCAAGGGCGAGCCTTTGCTAGCGAAGTAGGCCTTGAAGAAGAGTTTGAAAGCAATTTGAGCGGGTTGGAAGAGTTGGAGAGAGGTTAGGGCTCCGGGAAGCAGGTTGTCATGGAGTGACTCAGAATGGCAGCAGGTCATCTTCAGTGACGAGTCCTGCTTTTGTCTTGGTGGAGATGACCAACACACCCGTGTGTGGTAACCTTTATCTTCCTTCTGAAAAGCATTGCAGTCCAACACTTCCTTTTGGGTATAAAGATATGCTGTACAATGCAATATGATTTTCTGGTCACATTGTGTATATCACCAGTAGAGCACTGGCTGATACAATTGTTCCATACATAGACAGCAAAATGAGTCCTGTTTAACTGGATTTAGTGCAACACAGTATGTGAAATATTTAATGAAAGCATTGTATTCACAGTATTCACTTACACATTCATAATTGTAATAAAGTGCTCATTTACTTTCCTGTGTCCTTCATTCAAGGGGAAATGTCCAGAGGAAGGATGGAGTGAGAGCACCATAGAGCTCTTTCTGAATGAGCTTGCAGTCATGGACAGTAACAACTTCTTAGGAAACTGTGGTGTTGGAGAGAGGGAGGGGAGAGTAGCGTCCAGCCTGGTAGCCAGGCGACATTACAGGTAGGTGTTATGTTTGATGTTGTAGATATAAACTGCCTCTGTTGAGCAAGAACAGCGCTGTGAAAAACCATTAGAACAGGGAACAGCTTTTTATATGTGTGCTTGTGTACTGTGAATTAAGATGGTGCTCTAATTTGTCAGTATGCTACAAGCAACCAAAGCTGAGTAGGTAAACTGTCAGTTTCAAGAAAAGAACAACAACAAACAGACAAACAGTCCAATGCTGTGCTCATAGCAAATCGGTTCTGCGTTTCTTTGACCATTTTAAACCTGAACTAGCTTTTAAAGTATACACCACAATGGAATTGTTTGGAAAGCACACATTCCACCAATATTATGCTTCATACTAAAGAATCAAATTAGAGAATTACTTTAATATGCAACAACAGCTTTACAATGCTTAACAGAATTCATATTTTGTACCTGTATTCACATTTAATGAATATAGAGGTATTAAACTGCCTTTCACCTGGTATTTTTACTACACTGGAGGATAAATTGAACTTGCATGTACAGCCATAACCAAATGCAGCTTCAAATTTAGAAAAAGTCCTTACGGTCCTTTCTTCCTCAGGTTGATACACGGCATCGGCCGCTCGGGTGATATCGCTGCTGTTCAGCCGAAAGCTGCTGGCTCCAGTCTTCTCAACAAGATCACTAATTCAGTAGTGCTGGATGTTCTTAAATTTGCAGGTGACGATTGATGTAATATATGCTAAACCACTTGGGCTCCTAAAATGTTAGCTTGTTGTTTCTGAAAGGGGCTCACTGAATAAAGTTGTCACTGCGTGTTGGCATAAATAAACATGATACTCCTTTTCTTCACACAGGCGTTAGAAGTGTGTCTTCATGCTTTGTGGTCCCCATGGCGACTGGAATGAGCCTGACACTGTGTTTCCTCACCCTCAGACACAGGAGACCGACAGCACGATATATTCTTTGGCCTCGCATTGATCAGAAGTCCTGCTTCAAATCCATGATCACTGCTGGTACGACTTTCACAGTCCTGACTCATGAGACAGTTGATGTGTGTTTCCGTGAGCGATCTGCACTGATGTTCAGGTTTCTGTAGAGTTAATTATATAATAATTGGTTATCCATAGGGAAAAATATATGCCTGTGCACACCCCTAGTTTCCTATTACGGGAATCTAAGGTATCACTGATGTAATGAATGGTCAGTCAGACAAACACCACCAATAATGTAGCATTACTGATGGTAGAGAACACAAACTGCTCCACTGTGATACTTTTCAAGTCAGTGATTGATCTTGCTGTTTTTTTGAGAGACTGAACTGTGAAAAAGTCGAAAGCAAAAGTCATTTCAGTCACTTTAACAGTCCAAACTGACATTAAGTGAGCGATTCATCTTCAAACATGCATTTAACATTTACAGAAACAACTACACAAACTCACCTTAGCTGCCCTGCAGGTACCTTTCTTATGAGCAGCTGATATGGCTAAATGAGTCGTGGATTCCCTGAACCGATAGAACATGACTAAAGTACCCTTGAGCAAGGCACCTAAGCTCCAACTGTTCCCTGTGTGTCTTGTGTAGTGCTTCCCACCGCTCCGGGCATGTGTGCTCACTACCCTCTAGTGTGTGTTCACTAGTGTGGGTATTTCACTGCACGGAGAGTTAAATGCAGAGGTGGAGTTCCTCTGTGTGTAGGCACAATTGGCAAAAACGTTTCTAATCTTCTAATAAGGTAATTCAGCAAAAAGGAGAAGTCAAAGGAAAATACAGGTAAAAACATCAAGACCATCAAATCTGTTGTCAGACGAACAGTACCTAAAGCTTTCCTCTTTGTGAGAGAGAAGAGAGAATCAGCCTCCACTCTTACTCCAAATTCAAAGTTTATCACAAGCCTATTATTTTTTTTTCACTTTTCCACAATGTAAAAAAAACCCTCAAGACTATGAAAGAATGTGGAACTGTCAGGAAGCTGGTAAAAGACAGAAACTATTTGCACTAGAAGACTAAAACTGTGCATCTGAGAACTAAAGACTGAAAGAGGTGTGAACACAGTTCTCCCAGGTACAACGGAAGGAAGGAAGGACACACTAAATACTGAAATATTCTGATTATATTTGGTTCTGTAGTTTGTGAAGTATGATTGTTCTGCTTTTTATTCCCATACTGAAGAATGGATGGATGGATGGATGAAGTAATTGTACTTGGTGGTGTACTTTATTCACTGGAGCTTTTGACCAACATTACAAACTAATATTTACAAATTTTTTAACTTCTTCTACTTGGTCTGTTTTGGCAAAGAGATGTCTTTCATTAGACTGGATACATCTGTAACACGTCTTTCTTATGTGATGTAACATGAGCAGGTTTTGAGCCAGTGGTCATTGAGAACGTTCTAGAAGGAGATGAACTGAGGACCGATCTGGAGGCAGTTGAGAAGAAGATTGAGGAGCTTGGAGCGGAGAACATCCTCTGTATCCATTCCACCACTTCCTGCTTTGCTCCGCGTGTTCCTGACAGGCAGGTCACCCACTCAGTTAGAGATCTGTTTAGGACCGTTCTAATACAGTGGAAATTACATACACCTGGGCATTTAGAATCATCTGGCAGTAAAGTAAACCACTAGTACATCTATAATAGGTCAACCCCTGAACCCCTGTTAGAAGACTTCAGCCTTGCTTTGTCCTAAGACACTTTGTCATACATTTTCAGTAGTAGCATTAGTATGGTATTAGTAAGTAGTAGGAAGTAGTGGTAAGGTAAGGCATGCATGGGCTCAAACTCCACTCAAGATAATAGTCCAGTAGATAAGGATATCACTTTCATGTCTTTTGTTTTACAGATTGGAGGAGCTAGCAGTTATGTGTGCCAAATATAATATCCCTCACATAGTCAACAACGCCTACGGAGTACAGTCATCTAAGTGCATGCATCTCATACAGCAGGTGATCAGTGCTGCTTTTCCTTTGAGTGATTATTAGTATGTATGGTAGCTGTAATAGGCTCAGATGTTTGATCAGGCCAGCTAACAGAGTTTCTTTACAGGGGGCACGCCTGGGGAGAATCGATGCTTTTGTTCAGAGTTTAGACAAGAACTTCATGGTCCCAGTTGGAGGTGCTATTATTGCTGGCTTTGATGATGAATTCATTAAGGAGATCAGTAAAATGTACCCTGGTGAGTCTGAATTCCTGTTTGTTAATGTTTTCTTGGTCTTATTTAATCATTTTGTCCCCAGGTAATATATATAGGGGCTTTAGCATTGTCTCCTTTAACGCCTTGCAATTTGCCAGTGACTAGTTATAAAGCATGTAGGGCTGCAGCTTTCGGTTGTTTTAGTTATTGAGTATTTTGCCAATTATTAATTCATTGATTATTCAAGTAGTTGAAGAAAATCATTTGTCTTGCTCACAGGGGTCTTAGACCTGTATTCTATTCCTTCCACTTCCTATACACACCCTTTCTTTCTATAAACCGCTTTTCTGTGAAGCTGCTTTGAGACACCATGTAAACAGTGCTATTTAAATGCCGTTTAACCGATTGATTTATTATTGATGGATAATTATTTTGCTTTATGCTTTGTAAACTCTAGTAGTACTCCAGCAGAAGTTCCAGTAGTTGTCATTTTGTTGCCATTTCCTGGACTTATTCTGATTTTATTATTCTACTTTCTCTTCTCTGACAGGTCGTGCATCGGCCTCCCCATCCCTGGACGTCCTCATCACTCTGCTTACCCTGGGGGCCAGCGGCTATAAGAAACTCCTCTCTGAGAGAAAGGTGAGCAGTATGACACACTGGCATGATAAATTTAATACCTAATTCAGTGGAATTGTGCCATGTTGCAGTTGCGGATCAGATATATTAATTGTGGGGAAGCTGAGGCTTTTCCAAAAAGCTGTGGTACTTGTGTGCAAAGCTTCTGACGCAGCAGTCCACTGCAGTGCACTCACTAATCCGTGTAGTACTGCAGGCTGCAGATGCACAGACGCTTTCAGCCATTTTACAGCTCACTGTCAGCCTTTTCTCATAGGTAGACACCTATTCTTAATTACTCACTCTGTTTATATGTTATTTTGATTGCTTCATTTTGTGCCACAATGGAACAACTGCAGTGATTATTTGCATATTACAGCCTTTTATGAACAGAAACATATCTATATTTGCATTGAATGTGTTTAAATTATTAGCATTTGATCACAGAAAGAACATCCTGTTCAGTTTGAGTGTATATTTTCATATTAATTGAATTAGAATATTTTTGTGAATTAGAATTAGATTGTTGCAGTAGATAATTAATTTGTTGATGAAGCCTGTGCTGTTTTGAGTTTTAAATGTGGTACTGTTATAGATGTGATTGTGTCTTCAGAACCTGCCAATAAGGAAAAAGCCCTTCCTCACATGGAGCTTGGATTATTATTCAGTGCTGCTGCATCAGTTTTATTTTGCTCAGCTGTAGTCTCATTGTAATTGATCCCAGTGCTGAATCGCAGTGCTGCCAGCACTGCTGTTTCCGCTACAGTGCTGCCACTAAAGCATGAGGAGGGATGCTAAGTGAGCCATGTATAGAACCGGGAATAGTGAGAGAGAGAGAGAACGAGAGAGAGGCTGAGGCACAGGGGGAGAGAGGGATGGAGAGGCAGATGGAGAGAGCGGGCCAGCAGATGGAAAATTGCAACGTGAGCAGTAAACAGTGTACAGCTAAAAAAAGGCTGAGTCTAGTCGGAGCGGGGCTATTTATAACTGTGCTTTTGCGTGGTCTGAAGGAGCTGTACACCCACCTGGCTCAGGAACTAAAGGCACTGGCTGAAAGACATGGAGAGAGACTGCTACATACGCCTCATAACCCCATATCACTGGGTAAGACACACAAACAGCCCCCAACGTTTCTGCCCTATGGTGATATAAAACAATAGCAAGACTGTATACATATACAAGTAAGAGTGCAGAATATAAATCAACTCAACCAAACGCAGCACTCTGCACTTAAGCAAGACAACACCACAGAAATCAGACAGTGGAGAGGTCAAGGAAGAACAACACAGGCTCAAGGCTCAGGGATACCGCCATTGGCCAGCAGGCAAAATGTTCATAGACCTGTTATATCTTATCTTCGATTACCTCTTTGTACTTTGGTAATTGTATTTTATGCTTAAAATAAAAATGTTATGTTTTCTTTTTAGATATTGGGATATTGTGGAGGTTTCTCACCATAATTTGTCCATTTATTTCAAAATGTTAGTGTTTAATTTTAAACATTACTGCCCTACAGTGTAGTGCCTGAATCAGGGCACAAAAACCTAATAGCTAATCAAACAGTAGATTCGATAGGCATGGCACAAAGTTAAGCATAGTTTTACAAACCAGCAACAAAATGTGTGTTAAATAAAGTACACCAATGTTCAAATAAATAATATATTTTAAAATAAGAAATAATCAGAATTCCTTCTCCAAACAGTGTCTTATGTGAACTGTAGTCTGCTATTGCTGTCAAAAAGTCCTAGAACATCACGAGTTGTGTATTAATGCAGAACTGCCCATTACTTCTCTATGCTTGAGCTCCAAAAATGGCAGAAGCTGTGCCAAATTTAAACGTGTTCTCTGTAGAGGATGTGTTAACGTATCTAGAAAGGCAACAAAACATGTTATTTGACTATGGCTTTTTAGACTCATCCACATATCTACTGTTTACCACTCCAACTGTAAAGCTACACATTAAAAACTATTTATTGTATTTATTTTTTTTTCTCCCAGCAATGTCTCTGGATGGTCTTCAGGCTCGCTGTGATAAAGCAGTTACCCAGCTGGGCTCCATGTTGTTCACCAGACAGGTGTCGGGAGCCAGGTGAGCTTTTTTGCTGTCATTAAAAAAAGATGCTGAACGCTTCCATTTCCACTGTAATCACCTGCTAACTTTGCTTAGAATTACTAAAATAAAATATTTAATTATTTGTTAAACAAAAAGAGCTTGTCCTTATGCTTATTAGTTTGTAACTACATTGTCCCTAAAGCACTTTAGCATTCTTTAGTGTGAAGTGTATTTTCCCGCAGTAGGAGTACTAGTATTATGGAATATCAGCTATGGGCAATGGCCAAAATAATGCAATATTAATAACAGGATTTCGAATTACTGCCAGTTTCATTACTGCAAATGGAGTAAGTGACGGAAATTCATAAATATTTAAGAAGAAATCATAAATAACTCATTCTAAGTCATTAAATCCAGTTTGTAGGTAACCGTATTTATTTCCAGTGACATAAACGTGTTTATTTCACCCATGTTTATGTAGGTAACCCCTCACTTCTTTCTGAGTTATATATATATCCACTAATGAAATTCTTGGTTCTTTGATTTGGCCGAAGCGTGATTACATGGTGCAAGTCTTGCTGAAGGGAGGCATGTTTGTTGAATGTTCTTTATTGTATGAAAATAAGAGTTCTGTCAGACATGCATTAAAAGTGAGACTGAGGTCAGGTCGATATTTTGAATCTATTGAAAACCTTAAAGCAAAACAGAGTAAGTTTTTATTACATGTCCATATTGCCCTCCCGCCCCATAATGGGTTTCAGTGTATATACTCAAGACCTTACCTATTGATTATCCTGCTTCTCTGATATAATGGATGCACCACTGACATGCTTTTACTGGGCTTCAAATGGATCTAATGCAGTTTCTGAAATGTAGCTCTATGTAATTGTGGTGCTCTCTAAGGAAGTGGATCTTTTAAAACTAATTTAGTAACTTCTTTCGACTTCCATTGGGCCTCTGACATTCTCTACAATCATTCTAACCTGGGAAGGTGTTGTACCTGCACCTGCATGGAAATATTTAGGGCTGTTTTGAAAAAAGTCTGTTTAACGGCACGGGATGCAGTGGCATAAATGCCAAGGCTTGACAGCGGCTTGTCTCGGTGGAAGCAGTTTTGTCTTTGTAAGCACTTTTTGCTGAGTGGCCTTGAACAGAGCTTTAGTGTTATTTAAATGAGCCTGTTAACTTCAAAAAGCAGCTAACGCAGCCCTGTGCCTAATGCTGTGTGTTAGCATTAGGCTAATGTAGCCGTTAGCTTTCAGAAGGACAGAAACCATTAATAGGTGTAAAGTTTTAGACTCTAAGACTAGGACAAGACCAGGGTGACTATCTTACTTCTGGATAGTATTGATAAAATTAAATCTTTTCCAAATATATCGCAATATTTAAGTTAATGAACCGCCTTGCTAACCTGCCTTACCGTGCGACAGTCAGAGACCACCCCCACCAACTTTTTTAAAATTTCATCCTTTTTTGTTTAACTTCAACACATGTTAAACAGACAATTATGATAGCCTAAATAAATGCTACATTTTTCTGCATTTTTAATGTCCAACCACTGCCTTGACTGAAGCTGCCATTCAACAAAATTTGCAGGGGTGCCTTCCTTTTTTCTGATGCTGTATCTCACCAACATTATAGATTTGTCATTAATAATTTATCATTTCTCAGTATATCACTATGGTTACAGTATTATGGCATATTGAATTGCAACCCCGTATTCAGAAATATATCGTATTGCTGGATCTTTCCAATACCCAACCATACTGTTATAGTATCTCACAAAGGTAAATACACCCCTCACATTTTTGTAAATATTTTATTATATATTTTTATGAGACACCGAATATATGACACTTTGATACAATGTAATGTAGTCAGCTTGTATAATAGTGTAGCTTTGCTGTACCCTCAAAATAACACTGTGGGCATAAATGGCCAAATTGTGCCCACAGTCTTAATATTTTGTGCAGCCACCATTATTTACACCATTATTATATTTTCATTTGTCTTTAATTTAACACTGATATTTAATACACTGATACACTGATCTGTATTCTTACAAAAGCCTTTGTCAAGCTTACTTCCTGACAGGCATTAAAGAGGCAATGGCAGTGTGTTATAAGAGCTGGTCCTAGAGCAGTTATCCTTTGTACCTCAATCAATTTCCACTGTTCTGTTTTTCAGGGTTGTCCCACTAGGGATGGAACAAACTGTGAGTGGGCACGCATTCCGTGGTTTCATGTCACATTCGGATGCTTACCCATGTCCATACCTTAATGCTGCTTCTGCCATCGGCATCACCAAAAACGACGTGGAGCTTTCAATCAAGAGGCTGGACAAGTGCCTTAAATCCCTTAAGAAGGAGGGAAACATGGAGAAGAGTGACCTGCTGACACCGTCTGAAGGATTAGATGACCAAACGGTGCCCTGAATCAAATGCTAGCTTAAAATAGATGCTCTGTGGTTTTCTCCTGTGGACAGAAGAGAATAAAGGACTGTAACCTTTTCTGCTGGAGCAGTGGCTTTAGAAGGACTGCTGAATTTTTAGTTATAGATTGACAAGCCTAAAAGTAAGAGTTGTGTTTATGTAGAGTATTTGTTTGAAGCTGCCTGCTCTGGAAAGAAATGTTGTATCTTTTCAACCTCAAAAATCTAAGTAACTCGCTTGACCTGTAGTGTAAAAGTCAGTGAATCTTCAGTAATAAGTTTTTGGAACTTTTTGGTTGCATATTTTTGTATGAACACTAGATCATTTAATTCCTTTTGTCTTGGCCTTGTTGCTGTTATAATTTGGAAAGTCATTCTTTGGGCTGAAACTGTGCTCAAAAGCAGCAGCTCTTTAATTAGGACATTTTTGCAAGTCCATAAACAAGCTATAAACTCCAATAAATGATCATCTTTACACCAAAGTCTTTTGGGGCATATGACTTTCCCCTCCTTTAGATATCAAATACCGCACAATGCCGGCGTCTAATGGAGAGTGTTTGCCCATTGCAGTTGAATTTACGACCAGATTATTCCCTTTTCAGACCGTGCAGCCTTATGTTGTAATGTTATAGCAGATTCAGTAACATTTTAGCTTGAGCTAATTCCTGTGCAATACATCATCCTTATTGCTGGTGAAACTGATCTGCAGCCTGGCTAATACATCCCAGTGGTATTACTGATCCGCATCTGCAGTGGATGAAATACCAAAGGAGTGCTAGAAGTGGAATGTGGGCTCCCTAGGTTTTTGGATCAATAGCACTGCATAGTAAAGCAGTATGCTAGAGCAGAGCCCGAAGAGAGGGCCATATTAAACAGGCACTGTAAAGCCTATACGGAAAGAAGAAGAGGTTGGATAGACTGTACAGGATGTAGGCACACAGGATTGCAGCACACAAAGAAGTTTTTTGCGCATGCTTGTAAACTTATAGTCATTTAAAACTTAGTTTCAAATAGCAGATCTAACCAAACATTAAAGCATTCTGTAAAGCTTATTCAACCATGTGACACTTGGTACCATTACTAGTCAAGTCAAGTAATATTCAAGGGGCTCCCTGTCAGAGCTCCTGAGCTGCTGTGTCTTTAAGTTTCACCGCCCGGTGAGCCCAGTGTGCTCTGATTGGTCATTGCACACAGAGCAGCCAGAGCGGCACACCTGCTACACGTTCTGCCCCCACACTGCTGTGGGTATTCCTACAGTGGTGTCAGTTGGCTGTATCAATTCGATCCTGAGAGTCAGGTAAAACAAGTTGTAGACCTTTCTTCTCTGTGCTTTCTGTGTGCTGTACAAGGGCAAATCAAGCTTGCAGGTAGGCGGGCAGTAAGGAATGTGTTACGAGATGATGTCACCTTGTAACAAAGAAAGGGCTTGGACTCCAGCACGTCTTTTCAGACAGCTGAGAAATGTGTTTTTGTAGGAGAGAGATTTTTGTTGTGGCATGAACTTTGGGCTTTAACTTGGCAGACCGTTTACAAAATGTTACTTAAACTAAAGAAATACAGAAATGGGTCCTCCTTTACACAACCTGTTATAGAAACTACAAACTAGTCTTTCCTCAGCCCTATAAGACTTCCCTTTTCTACAGAATCAGTCTGATTGAATAGGGAAGTTTAGTAGACGTGAATGGAATGCCCAGAGTTCATGGTGGGTTCACTGACTTCAGTTGTATACTGTAATTGTTAGGTTACAAATGAATCCCTGATTTTTATAATATTAGTTTTAGCTCTAGGTAGAACTAATCATACGTACTGACAGTAAACTAGTGACATTAAAGCATAGCCGGGTTGATGTTGCACTAAATTAAAAACACTTCCAAGTGTAGAGAGTAATGTTTCTTATTTGCTGGTTAGATTGAATGTATCTGTCCTTGAGTCAGAGGTGTTGAATCAGCACTACTACCACTTTCTAATGCTTGTGCAGTACAGCAACATTTATATTAATAATTCACAGAAAATCAGCCGCTACTGTTCTCCGGAAAATGTTCCACACTTTATGTCACTTTTCACCATCTCTCTCACTTCCTCTCTTCCTCTTGCTCCCTCTCCCTCTTCTTCTCCCTCTGTCGTTTCCTCTCTCCCCCCCTATTAGCAGGGGATTTTAACTGCACTCTTGAACACTTGCTCTACAGAACCATAAAGAGCAACATCCTCGCTCGACTGATACTCTCAGAGCTGTCCTTAACTACCATCATCTGGGTGAGGTAGGGAGTCAGTGTACATGGATGAAAACCAATCCCAACATGATATCAGAAACCTGATTTGACAGAGCTCATGTACAGAAGTGAACCAGCGGCTGCTTTTCCACAGCTGTATGGCCTCCATTCCTGACCATCACTACATCTCTGTGTCCATCACTTGTACACCGACCACAGGCCGACAGTCATATAGGCATCTCAGTACCAGATTAGTACAGGACCATGACTTTGTGCCCATACCTGGGAAAAAAGAGAAAGACTTTAGTCCCTTTGTGAATTGTGGGATTTTGAGAGATCTATTTCTCTATGTCTCTCTCTTTCTTACTCTTTCTATCTTTCTCTCCCCCTCTCTCGCTCTCTTTTTCTTTTCTCAGTGTTTCTTTTTTGTCTCCATCATCTCTTTCTTACTAATCTCCCTTTTTTTCTTTTATCTTCCTGTCTCTTGTTTCACTTTTTCCCTTTTAAACTCTTCATTTCTTACTATCTCTCTCTCTTTATCTTCTCATTCTTTTTACTCTGTCACCTATGTCTCTCTCTCTCTCTCTCTCTCTCTCTCTCTCTCTCTTTCTCTCTCTCTCTTTCACTCTCATTTTTTTAGTTCTACTTCTGCTGACTGTTTCTACTATGCCAGTATTATTTTACTTCCTACTTCATCTCTCTCTCTCTCTCTCTCTCTCTCTCTCTCTCTCTCTCTCTCTTTCTCTTTCTCTCTTTCTCTCTCTCTTTGTTTCTCTTGTTTCTCTCTCTCTGTTTTGTTATACTGACTCAACATTTTTTATTTCTACTCCATCTATAGACTCCTTCGTTTCCTGTCATAACTCTATGTGCTCCTTTCTCGTCAACTGCTGACTTTGCACTCAGAGCGTGAGTACAGAGAGCTGCTCAGAGCTAGAAATAAATGTGCAGCTAATAATTACGTAATATTGATCAGTATCACTGCAGTGCTTCATAATAGAAGCACTATTACGTTCATGAGCCTGGTTCTGTGTCAGAACACTCTGTATACCTTCGTATTTACCTGAAGTACAAAAGCCCAAACAGCATTAAAGCAGGAGCTTTCTGTCTCTGACCATGGTTGACAGATCTCCAAGTCGACTAGAGGGCTGCATTTTAACATTGTTCTGTGCTGCAATTCTGTAATGGAAACGTATATTCACTCACCCAGCACTTCATTAGTAACACCTGCTTGTGTCTCCACTCATTGTCCATTGTCCACCTCTACTTGCCATATTGGAGCACTTTGTACTTCAGTCCATCAGATTCACTAAATGCTCTTTTCAGCCTTTTCTTTTGTGGTCAGGACCCCCACAGGACCACCACAAAGCAGGTGTTATGTGAGGACTGGGTTTGTCAGCACACAAGTTTATATATATATAAACAATGTCACAGGATGAATAGGGGTTCTCAGTTGTGTTTCTGGTGTAGTGCACTGCCCCAGTTCAGCTCAGGAAGGGTGGGCTTGTTAATTACTTTCAGACGTTTCAGGCGTAAGAGACACTCTAAAATGTGCAAGGCAGTGCAACTGCAGAACCAAGATTGGGAAACATTGTCACAGAGGAACCACTTTTGGTCTGTAAAGAACCCTCCAGGTTGATGGTAACACATCCAGGTCCCACAGCTAAGTGCTGTATAAAAAAGATGAAAGGCTTCAGGAACCATCAAATCTGGAATTTGTAAGTACCCAGTGTTTAGTACTCTTGGGGTGGGGGAATAACAACTAACCAGTCTATGCGGTTTAATCTGGTATGGGGTGATGTATACTGCTCTGGTACTGTTTAGCAGGTCCCTCAGCTGGTTATGCTGGGAAGTCGTGGGCTTGAGGTTAGGGAACCAGCCTTGTGACTGGAGGGTGACCAGTTTGCCCCAGTGGCCATGAACCCCCAACTGCTCCCCAGGCGCTGTGTTCATGCGGGTGTTTCACTTCACAGATGGGGTAAAGAAGACAGGCAGACAAATTCCTCTGTGTTCAAACAGGACTGGCAGATAGCTCTACATTCTAAACCAGCATGAGCATCAGAGCACACCATATGCTGTTATATTAACTCCCACTGCTGCTGACCATCGTTCCAGCATCCTCAACACAGCATATCCTGGTTTTGCTGGTCTGTGCAGGTTTTTGTCAGAGTTCTTCATCCAAGCTCAGAGAATGGGCCGAAGTTCAAACATCACCGAAATGGAATATTTCTTTAAGGAACCAAACGTGGTTCCAGAACGCGTTCTAGATGGGTTCTGCCGGCGATGCTGATGGTGGCTGAGCTCGTTCACAGAAGCGGTTTGGCCAGCAGTCGTCAGTGTTGGGCGCTTTAATAAGTAATGAGAGAGCGCGAGGAGCTGGAGCTGCGGCTGAACTGCTGATGTCAGGAGCTTCAGTGCTGCAGTTGAAGGCGCAGGCTGGACTCGGTGTAGCTCAGGTCTTTCCTCTCCAGGCTCCCACATGCACACCGGCCAGGGAAGATGCTCTCCACGCTTACACACTGCGCTGTAATATCGGCGATGCTGCTCTGGCTGATGCCGCCAGTTCACTCGAGGAAAAACTCGGACTTCAAATGCCGTTCGTCATGCAGCTGCTCCAAGGAGTCCATCATCTGCGTGGGGTCTTCGTTCGTCCCCCGGAACACCCCCAGCGATGTCAGCTCACTGTAAGCAGATCTGTGTTCGCCTAACGCCTGTGTGTCTGAGGTGCATCATGTGAAGGCTTTTCAGTGCAGTTACCGCAGAGAGCACGGCGCAGTGTGATGCAGGAGCGAGGCCGGGGGTCCCGCTACAGCGAGGGGGCTGCAATGCTGTAGTGCTGCTCTGTTAGGTGTAGGGACGATGTAATTGTGTTTTCATTGCGTGTGCTGACTGCGTGTGCTGACTGCGTGTGCTGACTGCGTGTGCTTTGCAGGAGCATCGTGAACGGGACCTTCTCTGAGGTGAAGGAGGCGATGTTCGCCCACATGCCCTCTCTCCAGCTCCTGTAAGACACAGCACCCCTCACCTGCTCTCTTTAGCTCCAAACACTGCTGGCAACAATAATAACAACAACAGTATTATTATTATTATTATTGTTATTATTATTGTTATTATTATTATTATTATTATTATTATTATTATTGCTGTTATTATATACACTAATTAAGCACTTCATTAGCAGCGTCTCTGTGTATCTACACTTACTGTCAGTTATTATTATTATCAACATTAATGACATTATTATTAAGATTACATCGTCCAAATACAATATTGTTGTTATTATAATACCGCTGGTTTATATTTATACTGTGCCAAACAATAACACATGATGTAATATCTAGTTTAAAGGGGCACTCACCAAAATGAGAAATTGAAGCATGGCGTCAGACGTTTAGGTGGGCAAAAGAGTTTAAAAACCACTTCATATAACTGTGCATATAGTAAAAACAGGACAGTTCAGTACTTCCTTAGAGTAAATATGTTTATTTTTCCAGCACTCCCTCAAATAAAGCACCTGACAAACAATAGCTTCTTTTTAAAATGTCCGGTCCCCAAACTGAGGTTGGACAATCATGTGTTGGTACACAATAACTGAAAGTTCCTAAACTCTGTCATTGTATAATAATAAGTACAGATTTTATACCAAACAATGTTTATTCTTCTTCTAGCTCGGCCATTTAGTACACAGAGCTCACTGTAATGAAACAGATAAGAAGGTGTTGCAGGAGATGTGTGTCTGGCGAGGGTAGATACTGTGTAGGGTATAGAATAAAGTGTATGCTGAGACAGAATGAATCCGAATTAATCAGACTATGTTCCTTTTGTCTTCAGTCTTTCTGTAGGATGTCTATGTTTGACATCAAACTAATTCAGAGTTAACAGTCTGAACCTTTGGAAGCAATTCACAGGCAGCTTTAATAGTGTTTCCAACTGACTGTACAGATGTTTGACTGATAATCAGTCTCCATGGGAGACTGAAGCAGTGCTGGGTGTACTATAGGAATAAGTGTGGACATGAATAGAGCTGGAGCTGAAGCATGTGTAGACAATCGTATTTTATCTAGACAACCAAGATGCTCTTGGGAGATATTGATGTGATGCATTGAAGGTGACTAGAAGAAAGTCAATGAAGGAGCTGCTATTGAAGATTTTAGCATGTTGCTTCAGTGGGAATGATGTGTCTTATTACTGTAATTACACAAATATCAACAGCATTGTACTTCACTGTCGCTGACATCCCTACAAGCTTGAAAGCATCCATGTTTTCAGATGAGTTAATGCACAATGGCAGGAGGTCACTTTAGGGCGCATATTTTACTCTCAGTTGTTTACGACGATAGCAGTCCCCTGGAACTGACAGTGTCCTTCACTGTCAGTGTGTCAGAGTGAACAGGAGACTGTCTCTATACAGAACAGCATCTCCTTTGACCTTCTCTTTTCACTGAAGACATTCATAATGTCAGCGCTGTGATATACAGTACTGTAAACGAGCTAAAAATAGATCACCGTCTGAAAAACAGATACTGCGAAGGGGTTGAACAGAAATGGTTGCTATAAGCTGCTCAGGCTAAGAGCCTGTTGTTGTGATGTAATCATAGTTGCTGAGATTCATTTGTGTTTCTTGTGCAATAAGTCTGTTTCCTCTGTTTGCTTTTACAGGCTGCTTAATTCAAACGCACTTACTACAATCAGGGATGATGCGTTTGCTGGCCTACCACATCTAGAGTATTTGTAAGTTCCATTTCTTTTGTGTCATGTAACATCTGTTCAGTTTTAATGAAAGATTTTGCTGTGACAATATTTGAGAAAATTATTAGTATTTAAATTAAAATGTGTATAATAATAATAATAATAATAACAGTGAAAACCTTTATTCATTTATTGAACTGTAATATAAAACTCATATAGTATATACCCATGAAAGCTATTTAGCTCTATTGTTACTTTCCCCAGTAATGGTCATCCAACGAAAGTGACTCTAAGATCAGGGGGTAGAATATGCTGGGAGATCATAAAGAACCTTTGGGTAACATCTAAGTGTTAATCTAACCTCTCCTACACTGGCTAATGTCAATGATTGTTTTGTATATATATGTATCTTTAATACATATATTTATCTCAGGTAATTTCCTGGTTTTAAAAAGATCATGACAAAGTTTTTATAAATATCTATGGTCTGAATGCCCAGTTTTATTTTGGTGATCTGTTAAGTGGAAATATTTCAGTAAAATGATTCATGAACATTTCTGTTATCGTTATCCTACTATGCCATTATTGTTACACCTCCCTGCAGTCCAACATATAGGTATCTATACTGTTTTACAGTTTTGCTCTCTTTGCCTCTCTATTCTTCAGTCATCCTCCAAAGTACTGATTCAGTCTGGATGATATGTTCACTTCCTGTCTTCTAGGTTTATTGAAAACAACAAAATTGAGACCACGTCAAAATATTCCTTCAGGGGACTCAGAGATCTGACCCATTTGTAAGTTTACCTCATACCTCTTAATTCGCAGGAAGCAGTGTCATCAAATCTGTTCCGGTGCACTTAAGTGTATTGTACTCTTCCAGGTCTTTGGCGAACAACAACATCAAAGCCTTGCCAAGAGATCTCTTCATTGATCTGGATTCCCTAATAGAGCTGTGAGCTTGCATTTTACTCATCTTTACTTACAGTATAAGAGAAGTGTGCTTATACAGTATGTAGAAATAGGTAACAGTTATAAGAGAACTTTTGAGGTTTTTTTTTTAGCCTCCAGTGAATAAAAAAAAGTTGATTAACACTATTTAAATGAAAGTGCTAGACAGTTTCTTTGGAGTGATGCAGTAAAGGAGCTACTTTTGGTTCCCTAAAGAACATTTGAGTGAATGGTTTATGGAAGAACCCAAAATGAGATGTATAGGTACAAACCTTTTTAAACATTTATGATTTGTGGGTGATTAGACTGTGGGTAAAGGGGAGAACAGTAATTTAATCATACTTTAGTCTTTACTAGTGATGGATATTCTATATCTATTTTAGTCATATCAACTTGCCTACCTCATTTGTTCTGTTGGTTTCCAAACGCCTCTTCACCAATAGGGTTGTCTTTTACTGGTTAGCGAAATGTAATGAGTGTTTTTGTCTATTTTGCATGTCGTTTTTTTACCACACTAATTGACCATTGTTCGGAGGTCATGTACAAACACATTTCTAAAAAATATAAATAAGAACAG